>WTSP01014124.1:0-23673 GCA_025331215.1 Actenoides lindsayi
GGGGGACATTTTGAAGGTTGTCCTCAGGGATGATTTGAAGAAGAATCTTGAATTTTTAATTTTTTTTAATTTTTTTTTTAATTTTTTTTTTTTTTTTTTAGCTGATATGGTTCCCTCATAGGCAGGGGCAAAGTCAGCAGCTGTGGCCTTGCCTGACCTGGCTGTCCCCATCCAGAAGCCCCTCATCTCCCTGCCAGCCCCAAAATGGCTCCTGCAACGCCTGCTCTTGTGTTGCCTTTCTCAGCCCTTATGATGAAATGCATAAAGATGTCTTTGAACTCCCCTAATTTATCGATCCTACTTAACAATGCGGTTTAATGTGGTTAAAGGTCTGTGATGCTGCACAGACGGGGACACGCAGCACACGGGGGCAGAGATGGGGCACAGCCCTGCAGTGCCATACCCCTGGGCAGGTCCCAGAGAGGGGTTCGCGCCCAGTAGCACCAGCCTGGGTCAGTGTGTGGCAGATGGGGCTCCCCAGCTGTACCCCTTCCCTCAGCCCATCCCACAGAGACACCCCGACATCGTGGTTTTAGGACAATACTGGGGCGCCCCAGCATTGACTTGGCTTTCTCGGGGGAAGGCAGCTTCGGGGGCAGGCAGGAAGAGGGATGCAGCTGAGCATCAGCACGTCTCTCACCTCCCCCCCCCTCTCTCTCTCTGCAGGGAATCCCGATGCCCACCTTCGGCGGACTCTTCCCCTACCCCTACACCTACATGGCGGCGGCAGCGGCAGCCGCCTCGGCCATGCCGGCCACCAGTGCAGCGGCTGCTGGGCCGCTCTCTCGCAATCCCTTCCTGGGCAGCAGCCGTCCTCGCCTGCGCTTCAGCCCCTACCAGCTCCCAGTCACCATCCCACCCAGCACCAACCTGCTGACCACCGGCCTGCCTGCCAGCCTCAACCCGAGCTCTGAGGGTTCCAAGGCCGGCAGCAGCCGGGAATCCAGCCCCCTCCCCGAGGTGCCCCTGCACAAGGGGGGCAGCCAGCGCCCCGCCACCTCCCCCAAGGGCTCCCTGAAGGAGTCCCTCAATGAACTGCAGAACATCCAGAGACTGGTGAGCGGGCTGGAGAGCCAGCGGGAGCTGTCACCTGGCAGGGATTCCCCCAAGTGACCGACGGGGTGGGCAGCAAGCCCTCCCAGCAGGGCGGAGAAGCACTGGTATTTTGTACAGCACAGTATAAATATTTATTGCGGAGCGAGGGGTGTGAGCGGATGGGGAGTGGGGGGGCTGGAGCAGAGAGATGGAGCCCTGCCAGACCCACCACCCCAGAGCCAGGAGTGAGAGATGGGAGCACAGGGCTCGCCCACCCTCCCGGCTGTGGGGATGGGAGTGGGTCTCGCTGCTCCAGCACGGCCGCGGAACCCCCACCCGGCCCCTCCGCCCCCTCAGCACTGAGCAGCTCTGAGGGGGGCACTGGGTAGCTCTGGGAGGGCAACGAGCTGGCACGGAGGCACCCAACAGACGTGGTGGCCCTGACCCTGGCCCCAGCTCTAGCCCCAGGGAGGTGAGCGGGGCCAAAAGCTCTACCTGTGCAAGGGGAGGGGCGGAGGAAATAAATAATTGACAAAAACAAAGAAACGAAAAAAAGAAATAAGAAACAAAACATGGGAAACGAACCCCCTTGGCAGCCGCCGCCGCGCAGAGCTGGTACGGCGGGGGGAGCCCCGCAGGTACCCGGGCAGATATTTATGAAATAAATGGTAATTTGTGTAAATAAGCTATAAGGATCCCAGAATATGCAAATTGGTATTAATTTATTCAGAGTTGTACATTGGTGTGTACATAATATTTAGAGTTTAACTCATCGCATTTAAGTTTTTGTTTTTGGTTTTTTTTTTTTCATTTTACATGAACATATATATTGTAAATGAAAACTATTTAGCTCTTTGTGATTGAAGGAGATATCGGTTTCTTTAACTGTGTTTTAAAATATTGTTTATCCCGCCTGTTCTCTCGGACAATCATGTGCCACCAGTAAAATAATTTTTGGAGTCCTTGAAACTAAGGGTTCAATTCTTTAATGGACTTTTGCAAGGAAAAACAAACAAGCAAACGAATCCAAACGTAACTAAAATATCACTACAGTGCGGGGTATAGAAAATGCAGGAATAAACCTCAGGTTTTTATTTTTCACTCCAGAACAAACAAAAAAAAAAAGTATAATAAATTTAAATATCACAGGACTGTGCTCTATATTTGTTTTAAAATAAAAAGATACATGATTTGCAACGTGCTGGTTACTCGGGTATCTGTCTGTTCAGTTTTGATGAATTCTCACATCTTTCAATAAAAAAAAAACTACTCGGAGAAGTCCTGCCGGCTCCCGCCTGTTTCATTCCTCCGGCCGCACCACCCGGTCGGGGCCGCCGCTCTTCCGCAGGTGCGCAGCATTGAGCGGGGCCGAGCATCCCCCCTGCCGGGGTGCGGGACGTATCCGCCCTCGGGCCTCAGGTTTGATGGGGAAAGATTAAATTGCCCCCAGGTGCGCGGCCGCTCACTCCTGCGGAGCAATCCGCGGGGGCTTCCGGGGACGGGGAACCTCCGCCGGCTCTAACCCGTCGGGGGAATTCTGCCTTCAGGTCCTTTGCCCGCCCCACAAACCTTCCCCGCTGTGGGAAGGGACTCGGCAGGTGCGCAGGGTGGGGCGCGGAGGCATCCGCGGGTGCGCAAGGGGGATCTCCCGGCTTCCGCAGAGGAGGACACGGCGCCGGGACCCGCCGCGGGTGCCGTTCTGCCCGCACCGCCCTCGGGGATCAGCGGGGCCGCCCCAGGGGTGCGCGCCGGGGCCGCCCCGGGCTGGCATGGTCCGGGCACGCCGGTACCGTCCCGCCATACTGCGGGAATATCCCACAGCCGGTACCGGCGGGGACGGGAGACGCTCAGGTACACGGGTACTGACGGGGGTCGGGGTGCACTGCTCACAGCGGCACCGACGGGGAAGGGGTCACCCGGGCAGAGCGGCACCGTCTGGGACGGGGTGACCCGGGCGCCGCCGGTACCGTCGAGGAGGGGGCTGGCCCGGGGCGGGGGGGCTGTTGATCCCCAGATTTCCCCCACTCCTCGCGCCTGAAGCGGCTCGGGGCGTTGCGGGGCGCGGCCGAGGAGGACGCAAACAGCCCTTTTCCTCACCAATTACCCTTCTCCCGTGCTGGGGAAGATTTACGAGCTCAACGGCGGGGCGGGGGCGGGGGGCGCGGCCCCGTCGGGCCCGGGGACGCAGCGCCGGGCGGAGGGTGCCCTCTGCTGGTCTCGCCGCGCACCCTCCGCTGCTCGGCCCCGACGGGGCGGGCAGCGAAGAGAAGCCCCCCCTTGGGGGGCTGCAGGCAGGGAAGGGGTTGCAGACTCTCCCCCCCCGCCTATCTCCCCCGACCTCACATCGGGGCAGCGCCTAGGTGCTGAGCTCCCCGATGGCAGGATAGGAGCTGCTGGGCCTCATTGAGAGGAATAGGGACATTTTTGCTGGTGTTGGGGGGCGGGGGATGTCAGGGTGGGAACGGCTTAACTAGGAGGAGGAAAGTGTAGTTACTAAAATTAGGCTGGCAGGATTATTTCTGGATAAACATCACACAGGATGAATAACAGTTCAATGGGCTCTATTTTTAGCAGGGGAGGGCAATTCGTGTGCCGGTGGGAAGGCTCCCCTGGCCCTTTCCACCACCCTTCCAACCATGCTCGGTTTAGGCTAAGGTGGCTGGGGCAAGCGCAGCAGGGAGACGGTGGCGGTGCTGATGAACACAGCCAGCACCAGGGGAGCCTCGTGCCAGATTCCTGCCATCCTGGTGGGTCAGGGACAGTCACACCATCCAGCCTGGCCTGAAGGAGAGCAAAGCTTTAAATGTTGCTTCCTCGTCATGGGCCGAGTGCTGGTGCCAGGGCAGCCCAACCTGCCCACAGAGCATGGAGCCGCTCTTTACTGGCGAGGGGAAAAATGTTCCCTGCAGAGCTCATGATGGTGACCTCGAGGGATGGTGCCTGAAGGCAGGGAGCAGGGCCCAGTCCCCCCAGCCAGCGGGTATGGGCAGCAGGGCGTTTCGGCAGGAGCCGAGCTGCTTCGCAGTGGCCAAACCCAGGCTCTGAGAAACCCTATTCAAACAGCTCGGTGAGCAGTGACCGATTAGTCACACACTGTGCTGGGATTCTTTGCCTCAGCTATGAAAAGGCAGTGGGAGGTCCTGTGGGGGCACAGCCCCCTTCCCCTGATGGGTCTGCTGCTCTGCACCCTGCAATGCACCCCACAAAACCTGGCTGTGCCGTGCTGCTTGCTGTGATCCTTGGGAAGTCATGGAAAGAAAGTGCTGGGTGCTCCGATGACCTCTGTCTGGTGGGAAGTGCTGGTGTCCCCAGTGCAGGGAGATCGTTGAACACTGAGGATTTCACTCGGGTCACTGGTGGCTTTTGACGTTCTTCAGCTAAATACACAAGGTGCTTGGCTAGACACTAAAACCACCTTTCCTGCCCTGACAGTTTTGTGGGCCCAGTGGACAAACCCCAGCTAACTTGGCTGCCGTGCAGCACAACAGCGCTGCTGGAACAGCTCCGGGGCAGTTGTGATCCCCTTCCCACCCCGTCAATAGGGCTGATCCCCGACGGGGCGTTCTGGCAGCCCCGGTGCGGAGTACAGCTTGTCTCTGCAGCAACCTGTTCGGGTGAGCTTTCCCCCCCTCCCCACTTGCTTCAGGGCTTTCTCCCCACCCTGGGGAAGCACCGGAGCCTTTCCCCGGGTCCTTGCTCCGTGTACGGGCATTTTCAAGCCCTCCACCATCGCTCAGTTGGTTCTGGCCTGTTAACCCCGTGGGGGTCCGGACCGGGCATGAGCTCGGGGTGCAGGAAGGAGGAAGCAGCCGTCTGGGCTCTTCCCTGCCACAAGGTTCCCAGAGTCGCTTTGATCTGTCTGGTTGCCTTGTGGGGTTTAAAAACAGTATCAGGGAAAAAGCAGCTGTTTATTTTGATGCAAAGCTGGTTCTTAGCCGCAGGCACCGCTTGCTCTGGCTTTGCTCTAGGGCAGGATGGGAAAGGGGAAAGGGGAGTCTCTCGGTTTATTCCTGTTGTTTACAGCGGCGGGTGACGGCGAGGGAGAACCGGAGCCGTCGCCCCGCCGGGGCCCTTTCCCAGGCCTTCCCCGGAGCCGCTGCGGGAAGGGAGGAGGCGCCGCCGCGCTCGGGACATCCGACGGGACGGAGGCTTCGGGGTGGCACCCCACTGCCCCCTCCGCTGCTCTGCTCCGTGGGGGTAGAGAGTCAAGCTGCACCCAGATCCCCGCCGAAGTGGCACAGGGACGGGCCGCGCAGCACCGCTGTCCTCTGTGGTAGGAAAAAAACCCAAGAATCCGGGAGTTTTTCTTCCCCCGGGATGTTCCTCGGCTCTGGAACGGCCCGGCCGTGCCCGCCGCTGGGCCAAGCTCGGCCGCCAGGTGTCGCGGTCGCGCCGCGGGGGCGGTCCCGGGGGGGCGGTCCCGAGGGGGCGGTCGGTCCCCCCGAGGTGGGTCCCGTGGCCGAGGTCCGCAGGGTCCTGCAGTGGGGTCCCCCGGAGGGGGCGGCCGGTGACGGGCCTCCTCGAGGTGTTTCCCCGGGGCTGGCGGAGCTTCTCGGGAGCTTCCCGGCTTTGCAGCAGCCCGTAACCGGGGGCACCGCCAGTGATCCCGGGGGTTTGGCTTCCCACGGACTGCAGAAGTTGGGGGGCGGTTGTTCTGGCAGTAACCTCCCTAAACCCCTCTATTGTGCCCAGCCTCTGCCACGGATCGGCAGGGGCCTGGTGTCATTCCCCAGTTTTGTGGGTTCTGCCAAAAACATCCACGTTACACCTATAGATCTCAGAAAGCAGCAATGTATGTGTTATACCCATAGATCTTCTCAGAAAGCAGCAAACATTTGCTCCAAGGCACCTAAGCGTGAACAAGCAGCTGGAAGCAGTGATGGTTGATCTCCTGCAACACTGGGTTGCCTGAAGTATTAACAGATGAAATCATGCAAGAAAGACTCCTCCTTTCCCTCGTCAAGTTGGCATCGCTGTAACCAGTGACATAAGCACAGGTACATCTGTCCTCTGCCTCCCATTGATTTCTGTAAATGGTCCTTGCCTTCAGCCTTGTGCCAGGCATGCTCGGTAATTCTTTAGAAATAAAATCTAATTAAAATGAGACAGCACTGTCGAGGGACTACCTAATTGTCTTTGCAAAACGACCTTGTGGAGATCTTGGCCGGGTTCCCAGCAGAAAGGTGTTGTCAGTGCAAAATCCTGTGCAGCTGGGGGGAATCAGTTAAAGACTTTTGGGAAATAATTCCCTAGTCTGGGAAGTAATGAGCTGGTGGAGATGCTGTGATGCTGTTGTCTCTGTTCTGTGCCAGCTCAAGAGCTGTCCTCCCTGCCCAGGGCATGTCAGAGCTCGGGACAGCCTCAGAATGGCTTTGAGGCAAATTGCACACGCTGGGGTTCAGCCAAGGTAAATACCAACAGGTATCCTCAGCTTTCTCTCTAATCCCTCAAGTGTTAAAGATGTGCACCTTTCCCCATATCAGCATGAAGGGAAGGGTTTGTACATTCAAGCATTGGAGGTGACCGAGGTGCCTGGGTGACAGGTAGAACTGTGCAGCCAACCCCAAGCTCATCCCAGCTCTCACCTGCTCCCAGGGCAGGTCCCCACAGGGCACTCACTGGCACTCAGTGCTGCGAGGGGAGTGTGTCACCGGCTCCCACGGGTTCCTCATTCCAGCAGAGCCTCTCCTCTTTGGAGCAGGTTTTGGAACCGGACCTGTCCTGTGCTCCCAGGCAGCGGGGGAGCCGCTCTCCACGAGAGGGAGCGGTTGCAGGGATTTTCATCCCAGCTCGACTGCTTTGGTTTCTTTCCCAGTTGTTGTCAAGCAGAAGTGCATCCCTCTGGGACAGGACCAAGCTCAGGCCGACAGACTGGGCAGTTGGAGCCCTTCGCCTGCATGAAATGCCCATTTTCCTGGGATGGGTGGAGAACTGGGCAGAAATATCGTCCTTCCTGAGATAATGCTTTGGTGAGCTAAGGGGAAATCCTCAGGTGGGTTCCAGTGTCCCTGTGCCCCACTGTGGGAACAGGAGGATGTTTTCCCTCTTTTGACCCATTCATTGAAGAGGAGAAGAAGTTCCTCTCACGGGGGTGACTGGTGAGTGTTGTGTCTGGGCTTTGTCAAGAGTGGGCTGTGGCACGAGGCCACCCTGGCTGGGAGAGGGAGGCCAAGCAAGCCCCTCACTGTGGGCAGTAACAATGGGGAGCACTGGAAGGTGCTTCATTGCTGGACCAGGTCCCTCGGGCAAGGGTGGTTGGAGGCACCCTGAGCCTGGGATACCCCAGTGTGCCTCCTTGTGGCAAAAAAAAGTGGCTTTTGTACCTCTCACACCCTGTAACCTGGGATGGTTTACTGGGGCATCATTTGAGTACTGGGGGGTTTTGCACCACCCTCATTTCACGGCTCACCTCTGTGAGGTCCAGCTGCTTCAAGACTCCACTGATGCCTGTGAGGCCTCCAGAATGGGAAAGAGCTGTTTATGATTTCCCAAGCAACTGCCACGAATCCAGGGCCAAACCTCCCACTTCTAGGGGCACAGGATCAGGCCTGGGCGCCTTGGTGGCCGTGGGGGCTGGGGCTGGTTTGCCAGAAAGATGCACAACCAGATCAGACCCTTGGAGGGGACCTGGGTCTGCCTCCCCCTGCCCTCCCTGTGTGTCCCTGGAGCCTGTAAGTGCTCAGACTACCCTATCTGTGAGTTGCAGAGCAGATTATCAGTGAGTGCGTCTGAGATTAGAGACGTGTATTTATGTCTGCTTCCCCCAGAGCCAGGGAGGCAGGAGCTGAATTTGGTGCAGACCTTTTGGCACCACGGTGCTGATTACTGGGGTAACCTTTTCCTTTGCTTGGAGCACTGCAAGGAGGGCTCAGATGATTTTCAATTAAGGAAGGGGGTGTGGGAAAATAGAGAAAAGGGAACAAACAACACCATCACCATGTCCCTCCATCAGGCTGGTGGGAGGAAAGTCAGGTACATCTCTGAGATGCCACTGTTTTGTGCAAGCTGTGACCCATGGGGCAGTGAATGAGTTACTGGGGGGGGGGGGGTTGACCCTGTGTACTCCTTCAACACTCTAAATTCTCAACCAAGAAGCCTGTGAGAAGCTCAGACATGTGGGTTTGCAACTGCAGGATGCAGAAAACCCCCAGAGATGCTTCTGCTTTGCTACCCCCAACTACAAGGGCCCTGCAGAGCATGAGTGGGTAAAACAGTTGCTTTTGCTGGGTCACAGAGCCTGGCACTGTATGAGGAGGGCATCCTCATCAAACCAGAGTGAGTTGGTTTGGTTTTTTTTCTTGAGGGCTCTGGTTAGGAGAATTGGCAAAGATTTCTCCCTGCATGCTGCGTTCTCCTAGGCAAAATGTGGACCCAGCTTCTTTAAGCAAACCTCAGGCTTTGGAGGGTGTGCAGCCAAGCAGTGGCTTTGCCAGGCTGGGAGGAGATAGTCCTGGACAGCCAGAATGGCTTAACAGGCTTAGTGTGGCGTTGTTCTTATAAACAATCATGTGAATTAGTACAAATCTCATTAGATCCGTGCTTCTTCTGGCCTCCTGCACTCCTAATGCCAGGAGCAGCCCCTTGCAGCAGTTCTGCACAGTCTCTGGGTGAAGAAACTCTTTCCAACAAGCTTCGAGCTGCTGCTGTGGGTACTCAGCCCTCACGGCTGTAGCCCTGTGGAGCTGTGGCATTTTGGGTTTGCTTTTCTCAGAATCGTTGCCATTAAGCTTAATGGGCGGGAGAGCAGAAATCTAATAGGTAAAAAGCCATTCAAGGTCCTTGACTATTTTAAACCTGATTTATCAGCTTCGGTTACTCCATTAGGGTGGTGATTCAGCTGATGTTGCCCAGAGGTGCTCCTTATGTCTCCCTTTTTTAAGCAGCAGGCACAGGATGATGTGTTCTGCTGTGGTTCAACACCATCCCCATGGAGCCATGGGGCTCATCCCCAGCAGCTCTACTCCCTGCTGGCTCTTGCCTGGCCAGTGGCCTGATGTCACCAGCAATGGGGCTGCCCTAGCAGAGGTCTGTAGCGTGTTCCATTAAGGGTTCAACAGCAGAGGTGGTCAGTGCTCAGAAAACACAGGAACTGCAGGTTTTGCCTGGAGTGCTTTGGGGAAGGGAATGGTTTTTTTCTCCTATTGGTGCCTTGCTGTGCATGCTGGCTGAACTTTGCCAGCTCCTGGGCAGCGACAGGCCTGTCTCCTGTTTCTCCTCCCAGATTGCTCCAACAAGCAATGCAGGATTATCCCTTTTTCCAGAACTGCAGCTGCTCCTGGGGTGAAGCACCTCAGCTGGTGCTTCAGAGCCTGGGTTGGGATCCTGGGAGTTGCAACAGGAAATGCCACGGGAACTTTACTGACAAAAAACGTTTTTTACATCTCTGAAAGCCTGTTGCCATTTCACCTCTCGGCAGAGGAGGGGTGCAAGCAGCAAAGGACTGGGGCAGGCAGCAGAGCTTGAGAAAGCTGCTCCCCAGGGACCTGGACTCTGGCAGAGCAGCCCAGGATAAGCGAGCATGAGAAAAGCAGGCTTAGCCCTCCAGTCACCCGTTAGATGTGTTTCCGGCTGCTTTTCATCTCACTCTGAGTTTAAAAGCCATCTTATTCCAGCACTGATGCTGCCGCCAGCCCCGGCACAGCTTCAAAGCGGGGCTGTTTCAGGGCGGCCTGGAGGGAGAGGCACAGGCAGGAGAGGGGGGGCTGTGTCCCCACCTGCCAGCCCCATGGGACACACATCCCCAGGCACTGGGAGGGTCTGGCCTCCAGCAACCCCCCTGTGCACTGGGATTCTGCCACAGCAGTGGGTCTGTGGCTTCCCAGGACAGGGTGGTGGTACAGGGCTGCTTGTGGGGGACGTACCAAGGATGTTGTTTCTCCAGACCCTTTTTGTCCCATTAGCACGAAGCTCAGCCTAGCAGTGCAGAGTGCAGTCGTCTCTAAGCCAGGAATTGGTGACCTCTTGGAGTTTTGCATCCTGTTTTCACATTGTCACTTACCTACTCTTCTTCTCCCCCATAGCACTTTGTAGTGTGGCCAGGGACAAACACAGGAGTGGCTGGTGCCATCTGCTGTCACATACCCAATTCTGGGATGCCAGGGATCTCTGAGTGTGTGCTTGTGGCCTGGAAATGAGAGGATGGTGGGTAGCACAGTGCCCAGCAGAGCTGTGATGGTGTTTGCCATCAGGATGGTTATTGTGCCCGTCACAGCTTGGGTGATGCTGGTGGATCCCCACTAGTACAGAGGGACCATAGCCTGAAGGGCCAGAGCTCTCCCATGGTCCAAGCGAAGCTTGGGGATGGGTTCTGCTCCATCCCAGGTCATGCACAAGCAATTTTGACCCAACACTACTGCTTTGGGCGGAAGTTCAAGGGTCTGAACCTTGTGTTTTAGGCTGGAAGCGAGACCTGAATTAGGCTGATGGTGATTTCTGGGGATTTACTGGAAAGACTCTTGGAGTCACTAGTTGCCATTTTGGCTCCTCCTCAAGTGAGGAATACCAGATATGCAGCACAATGGTACAAGCTGTGTCTGCTGTCTGGGAATAAGAACCCAAACACTCTTCTGAGCATCATGGGGTGTCTTCAATGCCCCCAAAAGAGCAGTGTGGGCAGTGCAAGGGAACAGAGGGGCCAGGTTGGAAACACAGGCTGCCTAAGGATGGATGCATGGGTTGTTTGGGTTTGGTTTTTTTTTTGTTCCTCCAGCACCTAGAGGATGAGCAGCAAACCTCCCTGAATGGAAATGTATGGTCCAGACTCTTCTCTTCCTGGCCTTTATTTGTTTGCTGAGCACTCAGATGCAATTGTCCATTTTTTCCAAGAGCTCTTGCTTCAGCAAATCTGTTCAGGGAAGTGCATTTACTACTTGGTGACAAAATGCGTTCTTGAGATGGAAAAACCTCTTTTCAAGGAAAACATGACATTTCAATGGAAAAGGAACTTTGCATGCTGTTTCTAATTTTAAAGCTCTGCCTTGGAATGCTCCCATGGACTTTGAAATCAGAGCTGGCTCTTATGCTTTCCAGGTTTTATCCACCTTTCCCATATAATTTCAAATCGCTCCTTCTGTTAATGAGACAATATTAATTATGCCTTGGTGGATTTTGTGTAGATCACTCGTAGAGTGCAGTTTATCCCATCCTTTCCCCCTGCCCTGCTCTTGTTTCCTTCTCCATCCTCCCCAACTCTAGGCTATAAATACTGTTAGGCCAGACTCTGGGAACTCCGCAAAGCCCTGTAGCTGGCTGATGCCTCTCAAATAGAGGGATGAATGAATCAATGTGCTTCCTGGTATAGCTCCATACTAAGCCTGACTCTTACAGCCACATGCTTCAAATTACTGCATCTGCTCATTTGTAAAGCAGTTCTTCTCCATTCAGTGTTTTAGGATTCATTTCCCCCTGTTAATCTGACCTGTGTCAGGAGGGAGAAATGCTGATGGTTTTTTTTTCTGCCTGTATTCTGCATCGTTCTGGTTTGGTCTCGCTGTGTTTCACTCTTGAAGCAGAGGAGTAAAACTGGACTTAAGACAAGTGTTGCAGCTGGCTGGAGCCAGCAGAGGGGAGGCGAGAGCAGAGATTCTGCTTTTCCCCACTGCAATAAATTTCAGGAGAGGGGAAAAATGGCTACTGGCTTATTTTCTTTTTTTTTTTTTCCCCTAAATAAGAGCAATCTGGTCAGGCTGATAATAACATTGGTGTCAATAGCAATCAAACCAACAGCAAAGCAGAGGTGTCAGATCAAGCAGTGGGGCAGGCAGAAGCTGGAGGGTTCTTCCCATCTCTTGTCTCCCCATCTCAGGCTGCTGTGAGCTGCTCTTCTTCTGCAACACTGTCATCCCAATCCCTAAACCCCCACTGCCTGCTCCTCATCCCTCTTGGTGGGTGAGCAGGACAGACGTGGTATTAAACCATCACACTGACAGCCAAACCTTCCATGGCCGCATCCTGCCCGGCCCCTGTGGGGACTGCTGACCCAGGCACCCCTCTGCTTGGCAGAGCTGCTGCTGGCAAGGTCCTGTTCTCCAGGAGAATGGAGGAATATTTACACTGGGAGATGGTATCGTGGTACTGCTCGAGCTGTCCTTTGAGGTGAAGCACAAACAGGTTCGTTTAAACAAGGTCAGCCCTTCAACAGGTTTAAGTGGGTTACATTGTAAAATGAATTTACTTCAGCAAAACCTTTTTTGATAAATTAAACCAGCACCACTCTGTATATAATTTCTATAAACAATCTTCTCTAATGTTTACCTAACCTGGGCATGCAGAAACTCTTGCACATTAAATATTAGATGAAAAGGGTCTATGAAGGATTTAATTATTTTTATTTTTTTTAAAGCAAGAAAGGCAGCATGCCATGGGAAAATACTTTGCTGCCTTTGAGCTGAGGCTCTCCAGGCTCCTGCCCAGGGTGAAGGGAGGCAAGCCCCTTGTGCTGCCATGGCTTCAAGTTGGGGGGTTTATTTGAGGGCACTACAGCAGAGCTGTAGTGTGGGGCATGCTGGGCGCTGCCACCCATCCGTGTGCACCCCTGCATAGCTGGAGGTTGGAGGTGTGATGGTTTATCTACTTCTGTGTCACATCTGCAGGGTCCTTGGAAGCCCAGAACACTTTAATTTGTGAATTAGTGGTAAAGCATTTATTAATTCACAAATTAAAGGGCTGCAGCCCAGACCTGCTCCAGGTGCTGTTTGGGATACCAGAGGAGTGTTTGTGATTTGAAGGGTTGTGGTGTTTCAAGCTGTGCTGGGTCATTTGCTGAGTGATTTGATGCTTTCCCTTGATTGCTCTGGTTGCAGAGCACCAGTGGAAGAGATGGATGTGACTTTGGTGAGGACAAACTGTCCAGCTCATAAAAGATAGCTATGGTGTGTGAGAGATCTTCTGCCTGCAACAAGACTAGACTTTGCCTGATAGGGGACATGTAGGTTTGGTGAATTTGGGTGAGTCTGTGCTGTTTGCCTCCAGAAAGAAGGAAAGTGAGAGAGTGTTTGATCTGATCTTGTAGAAAGCTTCAGCCTGGACCAAGCTGCTTTCTTCCAGCTTTGGTTCTCGAGGGCAGATCATTCCATTGCCTCAGCTCCTGCGACTGGACTCTCGTAGGAAAAACCTTAATCTTAAACAAAGTCCTCATTGCAGCTGACTGCTCCTTAAGACTTCATTGAACCCAATCCCAGGTCCCACTGCTATGTGAAAATAAGGGCAGCGTGCTTTGCAATTAAGGATATAGCTTAATTGGATTGGAGAGAGGACAACAGAAACTTTTTTTTGTTGAGTAATTCAGTATTTTGAGATGCCCACAAAGCACATGTCCAGCTCAGCTGTTCAGATCTGGAGCGTGCTAAGCTAGTGATTTCATCATGAGTTGAATTATTTACTAATACATAGACTAAATTTTGCCCCTTTAGGGTTGTCAGAGTATTAACCCAGCGAGATGCACCATGGGGCTGTTTGCAAATCAATCTGCTGCTGCAGTCACAGTGGCTTCTGTGGAGATCTGATGCCATCAGGGGAACACCCATCAACCCCTCTGTGCCCCTGGCACCTGACAGCCAGTGACCCCTCAAGCTGGGATGCTCACAGCTCTGTAGCACTTTCTATTGCCTGCTGGGGAAAGTTTCCAAAAAAGTTTTTTTGGGGGCTATTTAGAGAGTTTCCCATAGATTGTTCTGGCAGGTGAGAAATAAATTGAAACACGTAGTGTCTTATAAAATGACATAGGAGATAGGAACGATATAAAGCAGGCCCTGGCTGCAGGACTCATGAGCTGAGTTCCTGTCTGCCAGGGACAGGGTGGGACCATGCAGCCCCCAGCCTGTGCTGGGACTCAGATGGGCTCAAAGTGGCTTTTGTAGCTGTCTTCAGTGCGTGCAAGTGCATAGAAACCCCTCCTCTGGCAGGCAGGGAGAGCCTGCAATGATCTCATGTGTTTCTTCAGAGCTTTGTGGATACTGGGAGTGCAGGATCTGTCCAAAATGTGTTAAAAATCAGCTTATCTTCCAAATACAGCCTGAGACATTTCAGTATCTCCAAGATGTGCTTGGCAGCTATTTAATCTTTTTGCTTTTGGTGTTTCCCTAATGCTTTTCAGCATCATTTTTAATGACACCATGTTACCAGAGATCACTTTTGGTGGATAGCGTGGTATTTATGGAGAAACCAACAGCTAAATCTGGTTATCATTGACGTGGCTTATAAAATATGCATAGCAATCAAGATACTGACCATGGCAGTAAATTGAAAATATATTGAAAGCATAAAGCATTTTTTCAATTTATTAGTAATATAAAAAATATTCAGCCTTCCCCCTGCCCCCTTGTTAAAAGGAAAGATATAGAGGCTGTTGTAAGGAAATCTGCAGTAGTGTTGGTCCAAATGTCGGTGTGGTGAGGAAGATGAGTGATGTGTTGGGCTTTCAGATAACAAACAGCCTACTCTGGACACGCTAAGGTAGCGCCTGGGGCATGTTCCCATCTGCCAAAGGGCTTGTGGAGGGAGCCCAGCCTGGAGCAGACACTGACTCAGCATTAACACTGACTGCCCTGGTTCTAGGCGGTCCTGGGATCAAATTTAGGAGCTGCTGGAGGGCTGGTGGCTTTGCAGTGGTGGTGTTAATTTGTGCAGGGAAGTTGTGGATGCTCCATCACTGGATGTGTTCAAGACCAGGTTGGATGGGGCTTTGAGCAACCTGGTTTAGTGGGAGGTGTCTCTGCCCATGGCAGGGGGATTGGAACTACACCATCTTTAAGATCCCTTCCAGTGTAAACCATTCTGTAATTAAAATATGTGTTTTCCCCTACTGGCTGCAGCCCCAGGTGCTGAGTCAGGTCACCCCCCCCCACCCCTGCCGCACAGCAGAATTTGGGCATATTATTGAAGGGTTAACCCTGGCAACTATTGGGTAAGTGTAAAAAATATTAATAAGAGTGCCATGGGTCGCCCTAAAATGGGAATTTACGGTGGTAGTCAAAGCTAATGTTTCGGATCAATGCAACATCCCTTCTCAGAATGAAAAAATAAATTAAGCAGACCGTCATACGGAGGGTTTGTAACCAAATCAATCATGTTTATTGCACTTAATCAAAACTTGATTCAGTTAAATTTATTCCATATGATAGCCGTGCGTGTTGTGCGATGCACACCTAGCCGAGGTTGCTGGCATGGTTTGGTGAGCTCCACACCACTCACCAGAGAGAGGGCTCAGCTCCTGTGTCATTACATGTTAATAAGATTAGGGGTATTAATTTGTGTACGATGCTCTGAGCAATGGAGGGGGAGGGGTGTATGTACCCTGGGAAATGATCACAGGGGCTTTACTGTGGATAAATAATAGTATTTAGTAATCCATATAATTCCTGCTCCCACTGCAGTGCCCTGTTTGCTTGCTGCTGGCTGCATTTAGAAGGTAAGACGTGCTGCTGTGGTACAGCGTGGTAGCCTCTCACCAAACAGCCATCCCCGTCACACGTTTGCAGGTAGGTGTCATGGGGCAAAACCTGCCCAAACACCCCAGGCAGGGTCAGAGCAGGGCTGGGGGATGCTGCACAGGCAGACTGGTTTATACTGGGCCAATATGCAGGCAATAGAAATGGCAGCCCATGCTACTGCCTTTGCTGGCTGGTCCCAGCAGAGCCCTCTGCCTACGCCATCCCTGCCCTGCCCTGGTCTGAGCTGCTTTCAACTCCACTGCTAGTTGAATCCACTCATCCTGGTCAGATCCATCTATCCCTTCAGGAAGGCTCTTGCTATCGTCGTGCAGGAGCAGGTCCCTGGAACCCAGGGTTGCTCTCACCTCCACTGCCCGCCCGCACCCACCATGTGCTGTGTTCCCACCCTGGAAGGAGGATTTAAGCACACAAAACTTTCTTCTCCTCCTAGAAGTTAAATATTAGAATTCTTCCTAGCTGCATATATAATTCACTACATTAATCTTCCCTTAAAACATGCTCCTTCCACAAAGCCCCTCTGTATTGATCCAACAAAGACAATTATATATTATGGTGGGAGGGGGAAACAGCTGAAATATTTGAGATTGGCCCTTCACTGGGATTTATTACGTGTCTGAACTATAGTGTCTGCCTATTTTTTATTCTAAGCCTCTATGACAGGGGTCATGTCTTCCTCCATATACTGTACAGCACTGTGCTCTCCGATGGGGCTATATTAAATACTCAGAATGATTAATCACACTGGATAAATAACACCCTTCTGTTGTGTTTGGAGGCTTGCACGCGTGTGCATGGCAGCGGTACCTCTGTAGCGTAGGGCCGGACCACTGTCCCCAGTGACAGGTACTGTTGCTTCATGGACAGGGCAGTTATCAGGTCCTTAACATCATGGTCTGGCTCTCTAAGCGCTCCTTAGTGAGTGCAGAGGGTTGATCTGGAGACCCTCAAGGTCTTTTCCAATTTAGGTTTGTCCTGGTTCCCTGGTTTTTCCCAGCCCAGTTGGTTGCAGTGACTTTTCTGAATAGAATGCAGTCCTGGGGCATCTCCTGAAGGTGATGCAGAATGTAAGCCCAGGGGCTTTTCTGGTACCCTGCCTCTGCACGGGAGCACATCACCCTGCCTTGGGGTGCAGAGCCCAAGGCTGCAGGATGGATGCCCTTCAGGAGAGGTGTTGGGTACTGTCTCCACCCGTACCCCAAATAAGGAGGCAAAGCAGACAAGCTGAGAATGTCTGAGTCTGATTGCGCAGGGAATGAGAAAATAATGAATGACCAGGATCGACTGTTTGTAAATGTGCGTGAGATTAACGAGCAAAGGCTTCTCTATAACACAGAAGGCATGAAATCAATCCCGTGCTCTGAGAATAATGAGGGAATCAATAGGATTACGAGGTTAAGGCTGGAGTAAACCTGAATGACAGCTGCAAAATAAATTTTATTTGGAGGACGTGGTTGGGGTTAAATGAAATGTAATAAATAACGTAAAGCATTTAAGGGGTGGGGAAATGCTCCAGAGATGTAAGGAAGAACAGAAGGCCCTACAGTTGCTAACTCTGTCCCCTTTACATCAGTGGTGTGTTTCCGCAGGCATGCAATGAGTGTGACATGCACCATGGCTGTGGCTGGGCCAGTGGCACTGCAAGGCTGTCCCCTCTCCCCTTGCTGTCTGGGACATCCATCCTCTGTGAGCTGTGGTCACTCATGGGGACATGGACCCTTCTGGCAGTAAGTGCCTGAAGCCACTCCACCTTCGTGGTGAACACAGCCCATCCTGCTCTGTGCTCTTCCAGGCACGAGGTAACGTGGAGCTGTGGCTGAAGGGGTTTGGTGTCCCGATGGCATTGGCTTTGGGGGTAGAAGTTGTGCAGGTGGGTGTAGGGTTGGGATTTCAGATGCTCAGCACCTTCTGTGAGGCTTTTGGGTGATGGTTGTCGAAGAGCTCAGTGTTGAGTCTGCTGCTGTCCGAGAGCTCAGCTTGGTGAAAGTTGAGCTGCTCTGAAAGACTGGCCACAGGGGTGGGTGCCAAACCGGTCTGAACCCTGACGCTATTCTGGTTGGGCTGATTTTTCTGACATGATTAACTCCTGGTCCTGCTCCTCCCTGCTAGGAGCAGTCAGGGAAGATCTGGAAGTCCTGGGATGTGGTCAGTGCTTTAGAGGCAGAGCCCAGCCCAGAGGGTTGTCAACTGCTTCTGCCCCTGAGGAAACACGCATTCTGCTTTGGGAGGAGTGGCTCCCATCAGAGATGGGACAGCAGAGATTTCTTTCTTGAATCTCCATGTAAAAAAACCTGCTTCCTTCTGGGGCCAGTCCCAGTGGAGCCCACAAGGCATTGCTTCCCCTGGATGCTGTTTCATCAGGTTACCCCACCCTGCCAGGGCTTGTCCTCCCGGAGCAGACTGTGTGTGCAGCTCAGCCCTGCTAATAACGGCTGTGTGTGTTTTTCCAGTCATTAAGTGCATGACTAATAGAGCTATCCTGGCTGTGTGCTGCATGCTGACAACAGGGAGCATCAGGGGAGGGGAACAGAAATAGAGGGATATAAAGAAAACAGATTAAATTTATCCCCCAGCCAGTAGATGGGTTTTCCCTCAAGGTGTTACCTGCCCACCGTGCTGGGGTGGGAGGCTGAGGAGATGGTGTTGCTGTCTGCTGACCTTCTCATTGCAGCAGCCCAGGGACCTGTGTGTCTGTCTGTTCATCCCAGGCTATTCGATGCATTTTGTGCTGTGGTCTGCCCCTGTGTAAGGGATGCCGTGGGCTCGTCCCCAGGGGTGATGTCCCTGTGCGTCCTGAGCCCACCGTGTGTTCCTTTCAGCTCTGGCATCACCAGCACAGGCTGTTAATGGCAAGACTGGCTGCTGGTAGCTTATCACACTGCTGCATGCTGAGTGTGTGTGAGGAGGGGCTCGCAAACCTCCACGTGCACAGGCAGGTCCCCACTGCTTGTCTGCTGCCTGAGCATCCCTCTGTGCCCGGTCCAGGACAGCACCTCCCTGTTGGGGTCCTGCAGACCCACCTGCCTCCCACATGAGGCATCTCCGCAACAGGATGCGAAGAAATGCCTTTAAGTTTCCGTTTAATAGCTCCTGTAAATCTTATTTTATGCCAAAGCTCAAGACACATTTATTATTGTCGTAAAGGAGGAAGAACAGGTGAGTCCTCTGCTGGCCCCAGCCCAGGTGACTCGGGAAGAGCAGAGGCAGCAGGTTGAGGGCCACAGTTATTCCTCCCTGTTTGGCACATCTGGGGACACATCAATGACACCAGGTGAAAACCTCCAGCTGCTCATGAGCTGCAGGCCCCTGGGATGGGCTCCAGTAGTGGGGAGGGGTCCTGGGTGCAGCATGTAGAGCTGTGGGTCTGGGCTCAAGGACCAGGCTGGAAATGTATAAGTGCCCAGGTGCTGGTTTTGCTCCAGTTCTACAAGAAGCCATGCAGAATGTATTATTTTGTTGTTTTTTTTTTTTTTTTTAAATTTATTAAATATTTTTAAACCATTGCACAGCCAATCTCAATACCAAATCCCAGTCCAGAGGTCAGTGGACAATTGGCCCTGCACCTGCAACTAGCTCTGCCTGCCTGGTGAACTTCACGCTGTGCCGCTAATTAAGGGCTCAGGGGCTTGGTTTTCTTTATTTTACTTTGAGATGCTGTTTTGAAGAGTGCAGCCAAGAATGGGAATTTCATGCAGTAAACAGAAAAGCTGTTCTGAAGTTATTTATTGGTTCTGTTTTCCAGCACGTGGACTAGTATTGATTTATTTTGCAGTGTCTCGAGAGGCTTCTTCAAGGTTAAAATGTAGACATCGCATGTTAGGCTGGACTGAATACTGGCAGGAAAATGCATTTGGCTCTTTTAATTGGAAAAACACACTCCTTTATCACCCTGAGGCCAAGACTCTACCAGAGCAGCACAGGGAGGGTGGGGGAATGTATACAAGTGTGAGATGCTCTGGTTTACGCTTGCTTGAGGGATTCAGTGAGAGCACAGAGGCCACCCCAACTGCAGACAGCTCTGGGGTCCCACCAGGCCCTGAGAGCAGCTCCCTGGGGGAT
Source organism: Actenoides lindsayi (assembly GCA_025331215.1). Classification (NCBI taxonomy): domain Eukaryota; kingdom Metazoa; phylum Chordata; class Aves; order Coraciiformes; family Alcedinidae; genus Actenoides; species Actenoides lindsayi. Next base: position 19,542 of record WTSP01014124.1, read on the forward strand.
GCTGGGGGCCAGTGGCCACCCTGGGCAGGGTGACTCCTGCTGACCAAACCTGAGTTGGGTTTAGGAGCCACCATGGCCAAGCTTGGTCCCACCTTCTTTTTTGTCTGTGTGAGCTCCTCCCAGTTGGTACTGGGGGCAGACTAGGCTTCTGCAGCCCGGTGGCGGTGGCTTAGTACTGGTCCCCAGAAGTTGATGGCAGAGGCTTGTCCTCAGTGGACGTGCTCTGCATCAAGAGCAGGAGAGACCTACACATGCTGACCCCAGACCCCACTGTCCCCTGTTTTCAGTCCATACGGTTGCAACCATTATTCATCTGGAGAAGGTGATGGGAAGAGAATTATTCATGCTTAAGAAGCCCCTTACATCCTCAAAGTGCTTTCGAGCCCCTGTGCTCCTCCTATACTGCTTGTGCCCCTTTCTTTGGCAGGTTAAGGGACTCGCTCCGGGCTGTTGGAGGTGGTGTCAGAGACAGGTTGGCTGCTGCTGCTGCAGGTCCCCCTTCTCCATCGTTCCCGAGCCAGCGGTGAGTGCACGCAGCCGGAGCAGAGGTGGGGAGCTCTGCCGGGAAGGTACAAGCTGAGGTTTAGAAATCATGATGTGTGAATTGAAATGGGAAGCAATGGATCTCGGGAATCGCCACAACTGCTACAAGGTGTTCCTGAAGCTGTCAGCAAGCCATCTGCCCGCTCACCCTAGGTAAACACCGCGCTGCCGCCAGCCCTCCTCGGAAAGCCGAGAAGCGGAGGGGTCCCATGGGGTGAACCCCACCAGGGTGGCAGCCCCGTCCCGGGTGGGGACGGGAGGAAAAGGGCTCGGGAGCGTGGATGCGGAGGGAGCCGTGCTGCCTCGCTCGCGTCGGGGCTCTGGAGCGAAGCCCTGGCTGCAGCCTCGCTCCTCGTAACTCATCCCGGGGACACTCGCGGTGGGGAGGCAGCGGGCGACTGCATGAGGGCTGCCGGCCCCCGGACTGCAATTTATGGCTCCGGGGGAAAACTAGCAGCCGGTTTGGGAGCAGAGCAGCGTGCAGGAGGAGCACGCCAAGGGTCAGCCTGCTGCCCGGTTTCTCTCACTCAGAGCTCATTATTCAAGCGTTGACTTTGCCCGTCGCTCCCCTGCGCACGCTGCAGCCGCCCTGGTGAAGCCGCAGGGAAGGTGAGGGGCGCTGGGTGGAAAACCTGCCACACTCCTGTCCCGCTGCACATCACAGTTCCCAGCACAGCTTCAGCAGTGGGGATGTCACACACCCCTACCATGGGGACATCTGGTGTCCCCGATGCCTTTTGCCATGAGGCCCCGGTGTTCGCAGTGAGCCGGCTTGGAGGCCACATGGAGCGGTGCAATAGCCATGCTGGCCCCAACACAGAGAGGCAGGTGGCCCTGAGATGACTGATCTAGTGACCTAGGGTGACATGGGTGGCTGGTGAGAGAGGATGGCCCCAGAAATGCACCCTGTGGGTTGGGGCTGCAGCATCACTGCCAGTGCCAAGGGTGGGAGCAGAAGAGCCCATGGCTGAGACAAACCCAGCATGAGAGGACCTTGGGGGGGAGGGGGGTGTCGTCTTGTGCTTCCCCAGAGGGTTGGGGTACAGCCCCAGTGCCTCCAGCCTCACGCCTGCTGCATGCCCAGGACTGTTAGTTGTGCCATGCCTCAGTTTCCCTTCTGCTCAAGGGACAACAGTGCCCCTGGGTGCCCAGGGCAGTATGCTGAGCTTTGGTAAGTTCTGGGGCTGAGTGAAGTGGTAAAAAAAGCAAAACTGGGAAAGAACAAGTATTTTTGCGAAATGGGGCCAATGAGAGCAAAAGTCCATCTGTGCCTGGGGCATCTGTGCAGGGAGGGAGGGTCACAATTTCGGGGCTGAGCCCCCTCACCGAGGACGCTGCCTAAGTCAGAGGCTCCCTGCAGTGCCAGCCAGTGCTCTCAATCCTCCTGTTCACTCACTGTGCAAAATAAATACAGGGAGTGAACATGACCTCAAGTGAATAGTCTAAAGCTTTTAAAACTCTAATTTTTTTAACTTCCCGCACATCTATCCTCTGCACCAGCCTCCTCATTTCTCTTTCTCTACAGTAAACTTATACCCTTTCTAAAGTGCCCAGAGAAGACGCTGTAGATGAAATGTTGCTTTAGCCTAATTTCCTATTCCTAACATATGCTTTAATTAATGTCATTTGCTTTGATTTGCTGCCAGCATGCCACTGCAGCACTTCCTTTGCTTCCCAACCTTCACCATAACCTTGTGGGAATGAGTATCAGGTGTTCCTGGCTGATTTCATCTGTTCCAGGACATTTATCTTGAGCTCTGTGGCTTTTCTGCGCTGTGTTGGTGGCACCAGTATGGAGGCAGAACCACAGCGTCCTCCTTCGCTGGAAGGGCAGAGTATGTGTGACACAGAGAAAGGTGCCTGTATGTAGGGCACTAACATTTCTTATCCATGGTTTTTCCACTTTCTAGGCTGAAGGTTCAATCCGGAGTGGTGAGGAGTGTGGCAAAGCAGGGGACAGAAGGGACAGAACCCCCGACTCCTGGCTTCTCTGCATCAGGATCAGGGATGTGTCCCTGCTGCCAGCCTGGGCACGTGCTCAAGGTGGTGGAGCCGTGGTTGGGGTCCAGGGCAGAGTTCTGTTCACCCTCCTCTCAGAGCTGGCTCTCAGCTAAGTGCAGTGAATGGCAGGGCCAAAAGCTGGCCTTTCTGCACAGCAGGGGCTGGGCTGAAGCTCAGTGGTGCAAACCTGCATCCCACTGCACTAACAGGGCGCTGTGGGTGAGAGCAGCATCTCCTGCTGTCCTCGCTGCTCCAGCTTCTCCTCAGATTTCAGCCAATTGGTTTATGACAGGTGCAGGTTGACCAGGAGAACTGAGATGCCCCTTTTCCATCCTTCTCGTTGTTCCTGCTGCCCACGTCCTTCAACACGGCTGTGGACACGCGATGCCCTCCCTCCAGCTGGAGCTGCCCTGGCCTCACTGCACCACCAGGTCAGTGCCCTGAGCTGCTGTGTGAGAAGGAAAACTGCTAATCTGGGGGATCTTTTTCCTTCTGTTCTCCTGACGGAGCCATCTTGGTCTCCCATCCCAAGCAGAAAAGCACCATTCAGCTCCCTCCAACTTTCTGTAACTGGTATGCTTGGGAGTAACTCTCTGCACAGCAGAGCCCGGAGGAATATTTAGCAATTGTCTATTCTGGCCCCAAATCCCTGGCACTCGGATACAGCAGGCCTGAAATGGCCCCTTTCCCAGACAGCTCCTTAAGCAAGGTTTTCCTGTCGCTATTTAATGAATCTCAGCCATCCTTTCTCTCCATGCTGGAGCCAGGGGCAGATGCAGGAGAGGGAGTGCACTCCAGCACTTCATTTCTTCCCTCTCTCCAGTTTCCCACCTCCTGCCTGCAGCTTTTGGGGTCCCACAGCAAGTCATGTCCCACAGGATGGAAATTCCCAGTTTCCAGACCCCATCCCAGTTGTCTGTCATTTTCCTTCCCATTTGCTCCTGTTGACAACCCTCCCCGGAAACAGGACTGTGATGCATTTTTGCAGCTCTTCCCCAATTACTACTGGGGCAAAGCCACCCTGAAGGTTGAGTTCTGTTTTCAGAGCAGCCCCACTTGCTGGGTGAGGAGGAGAATGCCCAAAATGGAGAATGGCATTTGTCCCAGGCCTGGCCCTGCCCCGCTGCTGCCTGAGGACTGTGTTTCTTTGCAGCGTCCCTGGAGTGGGATGGAGGTGTGGAAGGGCATGTGACTGAGCAGGGAGCAAGCTCCCACGTTCCAGAGGCTGGCTGGTGATGTGGGGTGGCTTTCTGGTAGGCAAGTGACTCTTAGCCTGAGGTTTTGCCGCTTCATGGGAGACACTCGAGGGGAAATCCCATCCTAGTTTGTCCTGACCAGAGGGACGCGGTAGTGAATTTCGATGGACTTTGCCAACCTGCTTCCTCAGAAGGACCTTTTATTCCCCATTCCCTCCCTCCCACTGCTAGCTCCACAGTGGCTCTGCAGCCTCCGAGGGCTGGGGCTGGCCCCACAGCATCTCCCCCTCATCCACAGGGCAGAAACCTGAGGCCATAGCACTGCCCGGGGAAGGAAAACCCTCCCCTGAGGAGGCCCCTTTCGACAGCCTCCTGCTCCCCGGATCCCGGGC
>WTSP01014126.1:0-41799 GCA_025331215.1 Actenoides lindsayi
GTCGACGGCATTTCCGGGGGAGGGAGCGGGGCGCGGGCTGGCGGGGAGCGGCGCGGCGCGAGCAGAGTTGACTATATATGGTCAAAGGCAGGGGAGGCCGGCGGGCCGCGCGGGCGCTTCCTGGTTCGTGCTGCTGGGCGCCGCGGGGCTGAGGCGGCGGCGGGAGAGCGAGAGGCCGGTCCGCCTGCGCTCCGCCGCTCGGGCTGCGCTGCGCTCGCCGCTCTTCCCAGCCCTTCCTTCCCAGCGCCACCGCCCGCCGCAGTAACAAGTGGGCGAAGATGCCGTACGAGATCAGTAAGCCCGCGGGGGGGCCGGAACGGCGAGGTGCCGGGCTAGGGAGGGGCATCGGGTGGCGACGGCGGCGATGAGGAGCCCCGCTGGTGGGGGACCGCCGCACCGGAGCCGAGCGCGGAGCCGGCGGCTCCTTACAGCCCACTGACAGCAACAAGTGACCGCGCCTGCCGGCCGGGCGTCTAGCTGCTCGGCTGGCGCCCGGCAGCCAGCAGAAATAAAACGTCTTTTCGGTTTTTAATTTTCCCCCTTCTTTTCTCTTTTTCTCGTAGAAAAAGTGTTCGCTAGCCTCCCGCAAGTTGAACGAGGCGTTTCCAAAATTATCGGAGGTGATCCCAAAGGCAGCAATTTTCTTTATACCAATGGAAAATGTGTCGTCATCAGAAACATTGATGTAATGTATCCTAATTTTTTTCATTTATATATATTTAATTTTTATTTTTTTTTTAGTATAGAGCTTTCGCTGAGTTTCGTTTTGTTTCCCAGTCCCTCTCCTTTGATAGCCTGTGCTTCGTTCACACCTCAGCTATCCATTGAGGTCACAGATCTGTGATCAGCAGCAGGGGAATAAGCAGGGTGCATGACTCAGGCATAAAACCATGGGCAGCCACTGTAAAAGCCTGCAGAAAATCTCAGTGAAATGCGCAGTTCTCTCCTTGTCTTTGCAGAGGATTTGTAGATGAGAGACTGGTATATTCTGGTTGTCCCTGTTTGTCTTCTTAAGTGTCACTATTATGAAGTCGAGTGTTGTGTTTGCCTAATAAATGAAATCTTTCCTATTTTCTGTATCGAGCCTTTGGCTTATAAGAGAAGCATGCAAATAATTGTAAACCCCTGGCTTTAAATGCATTAGTGTGTAGCTTCTTGCCCGCCCCCGCACTCCAGGAATCCAAACAGTTGTCAGTTGCTTGACTCTGGCAAGCTCTCTGCAGGTTGAGTTCTCTGCGCTGGTCACAGGGAACATTTCTCATCTACTGAATATTAGACTGCTCCAGTTAACGTTTTCTGTGGTGTGGAGATCTGGGGGTTTTCTTCTCTCGTGATAAATAGTGAAATATTAAGTCAGTTATTTAAATGATTCATTTTCAAAGATGGCACCTCTTTAAGAAGATCTATGGAGGAAGCATTACATGTCTAGACTATTGTCTTCCTACTGGTATTCAGAAATTACTCTTCTTCAAAGTAAATGCTGATTCTTTAGAAAACTGTGTTCTCCCCTAGATTAACTTTCTTCTCTTACTGCAGATTTGGCCTGCAGTGGGGAGGGGGTGGGTGGGGGCAGGTCATACCTCTCTGGAATTTTTAGGTCCCTACAACAATGCATTTGTTTAGGGCTGCTTTTGTAAATCACCTTTGTAAACGGAATTTGTATGAGGTTTTTTCTATATTCAGACATTTCTTCATTGTCATACTGTAATATAGAAATGCTACTAGTAATTCTTTGCAGATTTCTTGTTTGTTATCAGTTTTAATTCATCCACTGAGAACTAATGTTTCAATCTTGGTATCAAGAAAAGTTCAATTTTATTATTTTTTTAAACCAGAAACCCATTTAAGCACTGTAATGGCACACAGTGTGATAGGAGAGAAAAGCCACTCTGCTACATTAGTTTTTGCGCAAGTCATGGAATTGTGACCTCCTCCCTTGCACTGTCATTAATGCTCCTCTGGCCCTATTTTGAGGGTTGAATTAGAAGAAAACAATTTACTTTTCCTGAATCAGCTCACTGAAGATTTGCTCAGAGTAAGCTCTAGTCCCAGTATGAGCCAGAATGTAGAGCACGTGGCATGATTTGAGTGCAGGCAAGGTGGGATTGCAGGAATTCAAATTTAGACTGTTTAAACTCTCAAGGGTAGTTGAGAATGAGTGTCATAAATCCTTCAGTTTTATGGTGTGATTCGTGCTGGTACAGGGTTATCTAACTGTCAAGGAGTGTCTGCTACTGTTAATAATTGACAGGTGATGCTCTGCAGACAACTACAGAATCTATTGTAACAGTGACACAAAAAGTGACCACAGCCCATGCTGTGGCTTTTGTGTTGGAGAATGTTGCAGTTTGTTCGTAGCCTGACATGGAAATGTGTCTGCTATTAGTTGAGAGCGATGCCTTCTCTGAATAACATAGAAGCCTGTATAGTAGGTTTGCAACTAGCAAAAGAAGTATTGGGAGCTCTGTGTGTAGTCCCTCCATGAACAGTTCTCCAAGGGGATGGTTGTGCTCTAGTTAAAAAAAACCAAACCAAAACAGTTCATCAAAATGCAGTGACCACCCATCTCTTAAGTCAGAAGGTATCTGGTATTACCAAATTGGTGGTGATGGTTAGTGCTTGATCTTTGAGCATGAGCTAGAGACTTCCTTTAACAAGAAAAAGTCCTGGAACAGTGCTGGAAAAGCACTGAGTGTCAGAAGCACTAGCGATATTTGTAAGGTTTCATACCTCATTAATATTTTACTGTCTTTGTGGGTGTAAACCTACTTTGAAGCTTGGAGCTTCAACTGCTCACTTTCGTGTGTGTCTCTGGTTTCAGTGTTTGAAATAAGCCATATAAGCTCACTCTTGTTGAATTTAGTATTAGGTACTGCATTTGTCCCAGCTAACAACATAATCTTATCCTAAAATCTCTTTAGAAGTGGGGTGCTTTGAGTTTTTATAGGAAAGACATACAAATTAAACTGACTTTACGAGCAGAAATAATATTATCAAATAAACAATATTTAAATTGGCACCTCTATCTTAATACCTGGTTTTCTTTCATTTTACCCCTTAAGTCAGTCCAGTCTTTTGTCTTATCTTCCTGAATTGTTGGAAGTTTTTTTGCTGTAAAATAGCAACTAATAATGTACACCATTACTAATGAAGCATGAGGGTGTTTGAGCTCCCTGAACTCGTAGGTGATGCAGCTATAGCATGGAGAAAACATTATCTTGTCTTGCTTAGATAAAATTCAGTTGCACGCAAAATGGGGAGTGAGAGGTATGCTATAAATGCAGATGATTGTGACTTAAGTAGGTCTATAACGTACTCGAGCAGTGGATAATAACAGGAGTGAGAAAGAGCTGCTTCTTGCATGAGTAAGCATTGCTCTGCCTCCTGAGAGGTAACAGTAACAGCACTGCAACAGCAAGAACTCCTGCAAGCAGGAGACTGCTTTCTGACACAGAGCGGGTGTTTTAGTTTTTCCTGATTGGATGGCTGAGTCATACCATAACATCAGATGGTTCTCTGGTTTGGTTGAATAAATCTGTATTAATTATAGCAGTTAAAATGGACTTTTGTTTTGACCATGTGAATCAGGTTTTTGGAGCTGGAAGATACCAGTTAATGGGTAGAAATTTTTTCCTAAGGAGTAGTGTGTTATGTTGTAGTATATGTGACCTGTATGCGCAAGAGGACCAGAATGGTTCTCTTTTTTTTTTTTTTTTTTTTTTTGAGAGCAGATTTTTGCCTTGATGTCACCCTGTTTTGATTTGTGTGGCACCTCTTTAGTATAATACTACTGATCTGCTGTGACACTGAATCAGTTTTATTGTCCGACCTGATGCATCTGAAACATGCTTAAGACTGAAGAGATAAAACTGTGATGGAGTGGCAAGTGACTTTCTTTCAGAATTCCAGTGCAACCACTGATATTAGGGAAAACAACTTTTCCTGTGCTAGTCTACTAGCTTTTTAACCAAATTGCAATCAACAAGAAAGAAGAAGCCTTGCAGGCTTCTTTGGTTACTGAGTGATCCTGAGTATGTGGTGATGATTAACGGCCATGCAATGATTAACCGTATGCTTAATCTTCAGACTACTTGGCTGTAGCAGGGTTTTTGGATGTACACTGCAAAGCACAGCTCATGTTTAGTATTCTTCCTGAGTGATGGCCTTACCTGGGCCAGCCTCATAGAAAAGCCCTGATGCTTGCCCCGTTATTTTGGAATGTGTATTTCTACTATTCAGCAGGTGTTGGAGAAGAAAGTGTCACAGCAGTTACGACTTGGAGGAAATACAAATTTCTAACAACTGGCACAACTCAAGTGTATTGTTGTAGTGGTACCAGACAGCAGTGTTCTGCAATGTGTAGTGCACTTCTTGGTGCTAGACACTACCTCAATTTCAGTTGGAAGGACAGGTGTGAGAGAAGGAATGCCAGGCGAAATTCTGAATTTTATCTTTGAATGTCTGATTTTACTCCCTCAAAAACCAGGAAATACAATGTAGTAACTTTTTTTTTCCTTTAAACTAGAATCCTGCAATTGCTGACATCTACACTGAGCATGCTCATCAGGTTGTAGTTGCCAAGTATGCTCCCAGTGGATTCTACATAGCATCTGGAGGTAAAGTATCAGCATGCATGCTGCATGAGATATGTGGACTGAGTTGTTGGAAGTGCTTGATGCAAAACTTACTGGTAAAACAGAGTAGTAACACTTTGCATTTATGTACAGAATAAACATAGTCAGTGTGACATACTTCAGTGGCATTATGTATACATGTCTGAGGGAGGAGTGACTTGTGTAGTTGTTCCTCTAACCTCTTTCTAAAGGAATGTTTAGTGACATGCTTGGTCTTTTAAAAAAATAGTAAACTAAAAAAACCTGAGGATGGACTTTTATGTGAAGCAGTAGTGAACGAATTTTAGTGTAATGAATGACTTGTGTATGTGCAGCAGAATGAAGTTATTTCTGAAATACAGGACTATTATTTCTCTTTTATTAATAAAACTTTGGGGGCAGTGGAGGAATTCTAGAAGAGGGTATACTCCTTTCTTTTTCCTCCTCCTTCCTGACCGATCTTGGCAAGACTTGTCATGACTTTTCTTACATCTGTAATCTGAACTAAAAAAAGCTTTCTTTGGTAAGTTGTCAGGGTCAGAGGCTGATTCTCAGTTTCCAAGTAATGCATGTTAATCAATAGTCTGAGAATGGGTAACATTAATTTCCTGGATTATTAGTGGAAGTGGCTGCAGTTTTTGATGATTTACAAAGAACTAAGCAAACTCTTTTTTTAATAGAAGCTTGCTTCAAATAATGGATTTATTTTTTTTTTCAGAAGGACTGATAAACAGTTGAACATTGATAAATACAATACTATGACTTTAGTTTCTTAAAAATATTTGCTGTTCATCTATGGATTATTTTTGTTTTAATCCGTTTCCCATTGTCAGTTAGAAATGCTTCAGAAGAAAGTAATGTGCCCAAATACAGAATTACTTTCTAAGTAATATATCTGAGAAAAACACACTAATTCTGAATGTGAACTCCTTAGAACAGTAGTCCAGATTCATGCACGGGTCTTAGCAGAAGGGGACTTTGTCTCTCAGAAATTTCAAGGGAACAATATTTTTTAAAATGTAGAATGTTCTTGGTTTCCTGCATATCAGAAAACTATAGTAGAATATGTATCTTTTCAGTACTGAGGAACATTTAAGAACAGTAATAGCACCGTTGTGGTTTGTATGGTTTTCTTTGGGTTTTTTTGGGGGAGTGGTTTTGTTGTGGGTTTTTTGTTTGTTTTTAGGTTTTGGGGGGGTGTGTGGTGGTTTTTTTGTGTTTTCAGTTTTGTCCATTGTTGTCCTGTCACACACCACACACACACTCCTCCCTGTCTGAAAGGAACTAGAGCCAAGATTTTCTTGGCTCAGTCTTGTATGTGAACCATATGTCAAATTGAATACCTTCTTAAAATCCAGTTTGCATTCTATATTCTACAGACTTGGTGTTCTAGGTTTGTGCTATATTTAACCCTCAGAATAACCATCTATGTTGTCGTTGTAGCTTTGTAAATTTTTCAGTCCTCTGTAGAAGAACAGTAATATATACATAGCCTGATATGTGAAGTTTTTCATTAATGGTCGTCTTAAGGAAGCCCCTTGTTCCTAGGGGAGTATTTGGCTGACTTTTTTTCAGAAGTCCTCTGTTGTACCGAAGTAAATTAGTCCAGGCTGCAATATTTCCCTTAAAGTGTCTTCTGTATGTCATTTATAAATAGTTTTGTGATACTGCTGAGCATGGGGTCTGAAGATAGTATCAGGCTGTTTAAGCTGTTTCTAAGTATAACATGTAAGATTAATTTCTCTATCTATAAATCTGCATTAGCCATGCAACCTGCATTAATACTTCATGTGCTTGATGAGACAGACCTTTGGCAATGTGCTTCCTGGCTTTTATGGTAATTTCTCTTACTGCAGTCATAGCAGATGTAGTAGTGGGAGATACCACAAAGTGAAAGCTGTATGTGCCCTATCAATAGGTGGACTAAACAATTAGAATTTGAAGTCTGCATTAAAATTCTGCTTGGATAACAAATTCTCTATGTAAAATGGAGGATTCTGCATCTGTCCTTTTAGCAGAAGTGGAGAAGATGAGTCCATGATCAGGTCCCAAAGACACAGGGTTGCTGTGTATTAAAATTGAACTGTAGAAATGCATCAATAAACAGTGAGCAGAACTCAAAACTGTTATGCAGATGTGAAAGGTATATGTTTTACAACAGCAGCTCTCTTTGAAGGGTCCAGTGCACGCTGAATTAGCTGTGTGAGTTTCATTAGAGATGTGTAAACCTGTCTGTGTTTAGAACAATTCCTCTAGTTACAATGCTGTACCATGGTAATTGCCCTGAATGGAAGCAAGCTTTAGAGCAGCGTAATGCTGAGAGGAAATGGTGAGCAAGGAAGCTTTCATTAGAAAGGTCATAACAATTTAATGTTCTGTTGGATTCCTTTGTAGCAATCCAGATAGTGCAGGTATCCACACACAACATTTAAGTGTGTACGGTGTTTCTGTATGGAAAAACCATGCAGTTTTTCCATGCCTGAATGTGCCTGAATCTTAATTCTATGAACAGAATTCTCTTGGAATGTTTACACATACCTAGTATTTGTATGCAAAATGAGCTTGCTTTGAAGGTACAAAAAAGCCGAGGAATGAATTTCAATGCATTGGCCACTGTCTACCAGATTGCTTTCTTACTGTAGATGTGAGGTGGCTTGCTTCCCTGTGAAGTGTGGATAAGCAATCCTGTAGCTGGTGGGGAGGAGAGAGAGATGAGAGATGGTTGGTTTGTTTGGTTTGGATTTTTTTGTGTGTAACACAAATACTTAACACAAACTGGCTGATAACATTAGAGTTCCAACTCTCTTACTGTGCAATTTCTTCGTGTGTCTGCAAAAGTTGTCTTCAGGTGTTGTATTTATTGTTGCATTTCTTAAACCATAATGTCTGGTTAAAAAGCCTAGTTCAGTGGAACTGGTGTAGTCTTCAGTGTTCCTAAATCACATACTTTGTAGTAACTGTAATAGGGTAAGATAATAGGTCCTTAATATAAGTGTTCAGTGTAGCTGAAAATCTGTGTCCTGGCAGATTACTGAGTCATGTGACTGAGTCATGCTGAAACAACAATAGTTATATTCTATTTTATTATGGCAGATGTCTCTGGAAAGCTGAGAATCTGGGATACTACACAGAAGGAACACCTACTGAAGTATGAATATCAGCCGTTTGCAGGAAAAATAAAGGATCTTGCCTGGACTGAAGACAGCAAGAGAATTGCTGTGGTTGGAGAAGGAAGGGAAAAGTGAGTAATAATTTGTGTGTGTGTATATCTATACAGTAGGAACATGTATATATCTATATAAACCTTTATATTCTAATAAAGCAGGTTCTTTGCAGAGCTTTTAATTCTTCAAGGGGAGAAAATCATGGCTTGTTCCCTGTTCAGACTTCAAGTTGTGCTCTTCTGCGGCAGAATTTTTTTATGCAGTATTTGACAGCTGTAAAACTACTTTGAAAATACAGTTCTTTTAGAATTGCTCTGATAAAACTGGTGTGGGTTTTGTTTGTTTAGAGGTGGGTATTACATTCAGTGATAGCTGTTCAGTATGCCTTTTGGGGGATTTTTTTTTGTTTAATTCTGATAGAGTAGGAAGGGAGAGTCACAAGACAACTCTTCTCCCTCTTGTTTTCAATCCCTCCAAAATTGAGATGACATGATTAAGAGTAAAAAAAAAAAAAACCTACCTGAATTTTCTCCCTCAGCATCACACCTGTATTTTTAGGCTTTATTATGGTAATTAAAAGAAAATCACAACTAGTTCTCCTTATCTGACTAAATGAGGTGCCCATTACAGTCAGGTTTATGTCTTTTAATGTTTAAAGACTGACAGATCTTTAAGACAGAGTCCAGACCAGGTCGTCTTATGCCTAAACATCTGAAAAACATAGTGTGGTCCTGTTCTCTGACACCCTGCACCTTTTTTTTTTATGTCGCCATTGTGTACCCTGTCCTGATATTTGAGAGGGATTCTTTGTCCTTCATCCTTCCTGCCATCCTCACATTATTCTGCATAGATACTATGTAAATTTGCTCTCAGACTTCAAAACCTGAGAATTTCCGGTTAGGTGGATGCACTTCCAGTCTAGAATTTTGCTGAAGTGATTCTATAGAACCGCCTTTTAATAGCGATGCACTGGCAGTTTAATGCCACTGTATTGGTTATACTGCCTTGGTTGGGTTTTTTTTAAGGTGATTTAAAGTAAGACCTGCCAAAAATGCTGTTACGACTCTTCTTCCTTAATTCTTTAAGTAATAATAGTTGTAAAAGTGATAGTACCCAGTCTAGGACAAATAATCAGATAAAAGATCCAATGTCATTGTTACCCTAGCTTTCTCCATTCTGTGTAGGAACTGGGTTGATGGAATAGCTTAATACTTCCCTTTATAAACTGACAGCTTTACTGAAGTGTATCTTTTGGATCTCTGCATTTTAGAAGCTTTATGTATAAAACTTGTTTATCTATTCCCTTTAGCAAATGTCTCGCGTTTAAGATTAGATTCTCTTTCCAGCAAGATCTCAAATAGCCTTCAGGGAACTACGATGGTGCTTGCATGAGATTAACAAGATGACCTAATTTCTTTAAGTGCACTCAAATCTGCTGTTTGCAGATGCTCAAGGAGTTAATCTGTGTAACTTCTATGAATTGTAGTTACTGTGTGCTTTTCTAACTAGGTTCGGAGCAGTGTTCCTGTGGGATAGTGGCTCTTCTGTTGGTGAGATTACTGGGCACAACAAAGTAATCAATAGTGTGGACATTAAACAAACAAGACCGTATCGTCTGGCAACTGGCAGTGATGACAACTGTGCTGCTTTCTTTGAGGGACCGCCATTCAAGTTCAAGTTTACACTAAGTGTGAGTTTAAGTTTTTAGAGGTAGCTCTGTTAAACTGTGCAGCAAATTGACTAAGCTTTCTAATAAACTTGCAGGTCTTGTGATGACTAGTTGTCATAACTAAAGTTCTTAGCTCCCCCTTTTGAAGCACAGTTGGTGTCAAGTGGTTTTCTTAAACCCATACATGGGTATAACTTGAAGGCTTGTCTCGGACCAAGACAACTGAAATAAATGATCAGTTAAGAAAACCTGAAACACTTTTTCCAGGTTTTTTTTTTTTGTCTCTTCATCCTCTTCCTTAAGAAGTAGGATGTTTCCTTGACCCTGTTGGTGCTTTCTGAGCTCTACTTCCCCGTGCAGACATGCATAGAATTTCTTAATACTCTCCAGCATGCTTGGTTCAAAAAATGTGGTGGTGTAAACAGAACTTTCCAATCTGCTTAAGAGTGCTCAAATCCAAAATCCCAGGGCAGCTTAGAAAGGGTGAGTGTAGATGTTTGAAAGTGTAGCTGATTTCTGCAATTTCTGTGGTTAGTTTCTGTTTCTACGTTCCTTTTCACTTTTTGGTTCTTATTCTACTAGTTAAAATCTCTTATGTAAATTGAACAAAGCCTGGAACTACCACATTTAAGACATTCGTTGTTACTTGAGGCCAAAGAAAATAAAAAGCCAAAAGCTTCTCCAGCTGTTTCTGATGGCAGAAGACATGCCTCTTGCTTCAAAACTACTGAAAAGATGCTGGATGTTATCTCAGTAGTAAATTGAAAATGTTTAGTTCTTATTTTTTAAAACACAGTAGTAAGTAGTAGCCTTTGATTTTCTTAAGTATGTGCCTTGAGTAGTCTTCATATACCGACTTCAGTGAGGATTCCATTCCAGCTCTAGAAAAGGAATTGTTTTGAGCTCTGCAATCCAATGAAATGATGTAGTTGCCTAATATATTTCTGAACTTAAGTTGATACTTGCATTTTGCTAAGCTGGTTCTTTCGGAACTCTGTAGTCTGAATTGCTTACCAGTACTGCTTAGACCAGTATGTGATGCAGTCTTCTTTTTAAAGTGATATTTGAGTTGAAACATGAGATTCTGGTACAAGCTGTTATATAGTTTAAATTAGAGCTTGAGGTATCATCAGGGGAAAAAAAAATAAATTCTATAGTTAAGGAAAGTAGGTTAGAACCTGACTTTCATAATACTAAAAATAGTCTTCTAAATCTCTTTGCATGGGAGCTTTGGCCTCATTGTGATGCTTCCCTATTTAACACGTGTTTTCTAGTTAGCGTGGTTTGAATAGTCTCCTACTTGTAAATAGTCTATTTGGGGAGCATACATCAGTCTTGCCTGGTCACTTTGCAGAGCTACCACTAATGCAATCTCCCAGAAATGGAATGCCAGTAAATTATTCATGCCTGTACTTTTTTTTAATAATAAAAAAGATAAGTACTCTTCTGTGTATAAAACCTACTTGTGCGTTGAAGCAAAGGCCAAAATCTGGAGAATGTTGCAGAAGAATTCAGTGACCAGAGGAGAAGAATTCTATACTAGCATCTAGGCTGCAGCTGAGGATTTTTTCCTATCTGTCCCTGAAACTGGGTACTCATTCACCTGGTATTGTGTTGTTTGAACTAGATCAGTATTGATATCGCAGTTTCTTTGGACTGTTCTTGATCCTCATGATCCTCTTCAGATAGAGGCTAGACTTGCTCTGTAGCAATTATCTACAGCACACATTTCCTACAGAACTAATTTGTCTCTCACATGTAAGAGAACTTCATTGTTACTGGATTATCTTCTGTGTAAAAAAGTTGCTTTTATTTTGTGTGCTGACTCTTAACCTTTTTTCTGCAGGACCATACACGCTTTGTGAACTGTGTGAGGTTTTCTCCTGATGGGAACAGATTTGCTACAGCTAGTGCAGATGGCCAGGTAAAAACCAGGAAACTCTTTTGGTAGTAATTCTAGCGTGAGATTTTTTTTGTGCATTTTGCGAATAGGATTAGTATTGTAAAATCCATGTTGCTTCTTTTTTTCATGCCAAGAAATGACTGACTTAATTTTTTAAGTATCCTCCTATAAAACTGTAACAACTGATGTCAACCAGGCTATTCTCATTCAGCTTTTCTCCCCATTCCTTCTCCCTAGCCTATTACTTCTCTTACAGGTTGTCAGGAACATATTAGAGTTTTGGAATATATATGTCCTTTTTATGATCCTAGAAGTCTGGCTGAAATACTGAACTCAGATAGCAACCCAGCTCCATGGGTACTGCCTGTGGATAAGGGCAGGTTTGACAATGATGCTGTTACAGTAGGTAGCTCCTCCTACTCCTCCTCCTAAGGCAGATTCCTGGGGCTTCAGTGCTAAATAGCTGCCATCACAGCAGGAGTCAAATGTAACATCTTCCAGACTTTCAAATGTCAGGATCCAATGTACAGAGTGGCTTACTGAAATTATTTACAATTGTCATCTCATTTGTTTAGTCTTAGATATTAAATTCAAGAATAATTATGCCTCTTCTTCAAAAATCTAGTGTTTGACAAACCTGCAAGTATGCCACACAACAAAAGAATGATCTGTGCAGTGCAAGTAACGCTCTTTCAGTTCTTGGGGGTTTTTTATGTTCCTGCTTTTCCCTTTAAGTTATATGTTTTTGTGCTCTCTTAAGATTTTTGTCTATGATGGGAAGACTGGAGAGAAAGTGTGTGCTCTTGGTGGAGGCAAAGCTCATGATGGAGGTATTTATGCTGTAAGTATCACTTCATTTGTGCAAATGGTCTGTTGTATTTCATTACCAAGTTTATGGACTGTGAAGTCTTGCAATAATAAATGCATTTACTATCTTGTGGTGACATTTGTTTTTACAGATTAGTTGGAGCCCTGACAGTAGCCAGTTGCTTTCTGCTTCAGGAGATAAAACTGCTAAAATCTGGGATGTTGGTGCTAATTCTATTGTCAATACTTTTAACATGGGATCAAATGTGCTGGATCAGCAGCTGGGTTGCTTGTGGCAGAAAGACCATTTACTGACTATCTCCCTGTCTGGCTATATCAATTATTTGGACAAGAACAATCCAAATAAGCCTTTACGTGTCATAAAGGTAGGTTAAACTTGTGTTTTCCTAGGTGGAATAGTAACTATTGAAAAATGGTTTTGTTAAATTAGCATTGCCAAATGCGCTGTGTGTGTGCCTGACTCTCGCCAGTCACGTGAATCAAGGAATTAAAATATTGCAGGTGTGATACTGTGCCTTGTGCAAATACACAGACTGATTTTGGTTTCAATTAAGGCTATCAACTTACCTTTCATAGCAGCTTTTAGGCATTCTTGAGATAAGAAGTGCAACATAGAAAACTACCAGTGATGTCTCGTTCTACCAGAAATAGTGTATTGTGAACAAGGTTATGAGGGTTACTGTGCAATTGAGCTTTAATTTTAGGATTTAAAGAGTTCACTGACACAGCACTCTCATGGGAACTTGCATTCTTATGTGAACTAGAAACAGATGTCCCAGATTCCTGTGATTGCTGCTATCATTCTGGCAGTTTATGTGGGTACATGACCATATTTAGTCCTCTCCCCTGAATCAAAATACCTGAAAAGCAAACTTTGTCAATGACAAGGCCGTGAAAGTATTTTGGCCCAGCAGGCTAATAAGGATATTCGCAGCACCTATTGCTTCTCTTCAAGGGGTACATGCACATAGCAATGCTGCAACACTTAAATGACTACACTGTTAATCAGTGATTTGTATTTTGGGTATGTTTTAATGCTTGTGAATAAAATGATATGTTATTTTCTAAATAACCTATAATTCTTCTCAAATAAGTTTGAGATTATATATATGTTAACATGAAAAATTGCCTGTCAATAATTATTATTTGTGCCTTATTCACAGGGTCATAGTAAATCAATTCAGTGTCTCACAGTGCATAAAAACGGTGGAAAATCCTATATTTACTCTGGAAGTAATGATGGTCATATTAATATCCTTTGAATTATAGTGATAGTTGATCTAGCAAGAGAACTTTGAGATTGCTCACTAGGAGGAAAAAAAGCCACAACTTTGGCAAAGACGAAAAATTATTTTTATTGGACAGAAGTGAATATTTTGCTTTCTCTTAACTTGGCTATTTTATTAGATGCCTTTTAAACTTGCCTCTAAATCAATCTCAAAAGTTCCTTTCTAACCTTAAATATTCTGTTAATTATTTAACTGTTGTGATGCTGTATCTGACTGCACCAGTATCTTCAAATGTTCCTTAAGTCTATTATGCACATTATTGGGATTCTGAAACTGGGGAGAATGATGGCTTTTCTGGGAAAGGCCATACAAACCAGGTTTCTAGAATGGCAGTGGATGAAATGGATCAGCTGGTCACCTGCAGCATGGATGACACTGTGCGCTATACCAACCTTAACAAGAAGGACTACAGGTTAGTTAATGTTGCCTTTTACTGTAGTATTGCAAACTAAATTACTATACAGCAAGAGTTTTGTTGATTTATATGGTAAAGAATTTTATGCCGCCATTAATTCAGGTTTTAAATCACCATGGAAACTGTAAAAATGATTGTTCTACCAGCCTTGGGGATTTTTGTGACAAGTAATGCATCCCAGACTTCTCAGTTTGTACCATTCCTTCCCCAGGTTAGATAGAGATCTGCCTTGTATCAGGTGACTTGCTATGGGGACTGTGGGATGGGCGTCCTTATAATGACTCAGAAATACATAGAGATATTGGTAATAAATGTGGTTAGAAGGGATGGGACACAGCTGTTTCTTCATGAAACCACAAAAAAACACAAAAAGTTCAAGGAAGCCAATGAATATCACCTGGTTTAAAAAAAAATTGGACTCTAGCGTAGTAACATTGATTTTTCACTTTGAAGGTGTACTACCTGATCAAGATACTAAAGCTTTAAACAGTAAACAGAAAGAAACTTCGAAGATTATTAAAAAATATAAACCAAAATATTGAATTATACACATTTTTTGATGATTAGTGGTGATTATTTGAATAGACAATTTTAAATAATGGCAGACATGGGATAAACTTTTTTTTTTTTTCTTTGCTTTGTCCTTTCTGCTTCTCCACATTGGCATGCCTTCTCCAGTGGCCAGGATGCTGTGAAGATGGATGTTCAACCAAAATGTTTAGCTGTGGGTCCTGGTGGTTATACTGTAGTTCTGTGCATTGGACAAGTAAGTATTAACTTGTGGATTATCAACACAATTGTTCTGTTGATAAATAATGTCACATATGGTAGTGTGAAGGTTTCTAACAAATCTCTTTAGTGTGAGATCACCTTGCACATCTGCAGAATTTCTTAATAAGAGCTATGGGCTATGTAATTAAGCCAGGATATTTAACAGACTTGTCTTTTTGCTTCCTCTACCAATTTGACAGTCTTACATATTAGATTTAAATTTCACATAGTCCCTTGTGCGGATGCATGTGAGCTTTTATCACTATAGCTTTGTGCAGTAAGGCTACACCAGTCGGAATCGTGCTCTTGCCTGACTTATTCAACAATGTGATTTTGTGGAAAAGATGTCTTGCTCCTGCTGTGTGCTTCCGTTTTGGTTGGTTTTTTTTTTTTTTGGCTAATCCAACTAACCAATTAACTAATGCTGTTGTACAACATAGGTAGCTCTAGCTTGCCTGTTTTCCATGTGACTTTTGTAATTCCAGTTGTCCATAGCAGAGAACTGAATAGGAAATTAAAAAAAAAACAAACCAAAAAACTTTAAAATTTAACATTGCAGTATTAACGTGCTACTAATTTTGCCCTGCCTCCCTTCCTTTAACAGTGAACCAGGAAGTGAGAGAGCATTGCTAAAAATACTGCTTGGTCCATGTTTCTCTTATGTTCAAACCAAATGAGGCAAAGCTGAAGGCAGTGGAGCATGCCCTGCAATACCTAATTTAGAACACATAAGTACTTCAGTGCAATGGATTAGTCAGTCGCCACACCTAGGCTAACTAACTGTTCCCTTAAGATCAGAATATAGTAAACTGAGTAGAGTGGATTTGTATTTATGACTAAGTGTGTTAGTCATGGTTTTCTATTAGTCCTTTTGAAAAAGGGTCTTAGTTTCTGATTTTCTATTTACAGATTGTCTTGATGAAAGATAAGAAAAAATGTTTTGCAGTTGATGACCTTGGCTATGAGCCAGAAGCTGTAGCCATTCACCCAGGAGGAGGGACAGCAGCAGTGGGAGGAGCGGTAAGGTTGCATTTCCTAAAACTGTACTACTTTGAACACTGGCACTAGTAACAGAAGCATTTAACAATAGCAGGTGTGTTGTGTTGTGTTGACTAGTAGGTGGCAGTTTGTAACAGTAGTAGTGTTGTAATAAGTAAACTGTGCCTTGGGCTTTCATTACCCAGTTTTTTTCACCATTGTCACTTAATGTCTATTTTTAAAATTTATTTATTTTTCATCTTGTATTTGCTGGGTTT
This sequence comes from Actenoides lindsayi, assembly GCA_025331215.1. NCBI lineage: Eukaryota > Metazoa > Chordata > Aves > Coraciiformes > Alcedinidae > Actenoides > Actenoides lindsayi. The sequence goes on from WTSP01014126.1 coordinate 15,909, forward strand.
AAATTGTCAAATTGTTTTACCCAGTGTATGTTTGAAGTAGAAATCAAGTCTGTATTCTAGACTTGGTGGATTGTAGCCAGCATAAATGACAGGTTCTTTAAATTATTTCTTGGTATAAGCACAACTGGATAGAATTGGCACAAAGTTCCAGCAACTCAGTAAGTCACCTTTCTGTTATAAAGTGATTTTACTACCTTTTCCCTTCTTCACCATTAATTTGCAGGATGGGAAAGTCCGTTTGTACTTAATCCAAGGAACCACTTTGAAAAATGATGATAAGTCTTTGGAAGCTAAAGGTCCTGTTACTGACCTGGCATATTCTCACGATGGTGCCTTTCTTGCAGTCTGTGATGCAAATAAAGTTGTCACTGTCTTTAGTGTCACCGATGGCTATGCGGTAAGAATTCTATCAAGAGTTTTGTTTGTTAAAAAACATTGACTGGCATCTCATATTTAAATCTGTTGTGGTGAAATACAGTGTAGCTGGTGTGACTTAATTGTTAAATCATTGATGTATATTTGGTGTTTCTGTGACTGTCTTTTTATCTGGTATTTTGAATTAGTTGTTGCTTTTCACAGCAGCCTATGTGAAGCCTGCAGATCATAAGAATAAGTGAGGAAATGTACAGCATAGGTTGTCTCCTGGGAAAACACTCAAACCTGTGTAATAAAATATAGTTAAATCAGGGAGGGGCTGCATTTTGTCAGGCTAGCAGTAGTTTAATACAAAAGACTACGAAGTGTGCAAATTCCTTGTTCACGTCAGCTGAATCACTGGTGTGGTGTTTTCTTTAAAGGAAAAAAGTCAACAAAATACATGCCTTGTCTGTTAGAGAATTTGTGTGCATTTTTATAAAATGGACAAGAATGTGGGCTCAGTTTGATAGGAATTATGCGGTACAATAAAATATAATGAAGTAAACGAAGCAGATTTGTCAGTAAACCTGCTAGCTGTGGCACACAGTTTGGTGGCAAGAACGAAGCAATGAAAGGGATAGCTTAGGGCAGGGAACCTCGCTTTATCCTGCAATCTAGTGTACAAAACAATGCACAATTTCCACTTCTCAGCTGAGCAGTCAATATGTGTATCTGCCTCTGAAGTCATTAAGCTTTGGCCGAAACTACATAGAAGTAAAAAGTACAGGTTTTAAGTGAAAATTGAAATTTTGCTTTTAAAAACATATATGGGGCTATTTTAAAAGCCTCTAAGCAAGAAGTGACTTGTTGCATGTGCACTTTACAGATCCAGCTCTTGTAGAAAAGCATTTAGTGTTTTTTAGAAAAGGTTTGCATTTGATTGGCCTGGTAAGTGTTTAAATACCTGTTAGAAAATGCTGCTGCCACTTGATTTATTTAGAGCACTCATCTGCATTTGAGATGTACATTGTCTGGAGTATTGCAGTAGCTTGTTGTGATGCTACGTGTTAAAAGCCAGTGATTTCCTCAAGTAGCTTAAACTAATGGCATAAAATAACACTGTATCTCTACCTTTCAAATAGGAACATAATGTCTTTTACGGACATCATGCAAAAATTGTTTGTATTGCCTGGTCACCAGACAATGAACACTTTGCTTCTGGAGGCATGGACATGATGGTGTATGTTTGGACTGTAAGTGATCCAGAGACCAGAGTCAAGATACCAGGTATGTTTCCCTCGAAATCTTAGGGTTGAAAGTTGCTAATCATTTTTGAAATCCAACACAGAAAACACCTGTTTTCTAGAACTACTGGTGAACAAGCTTTAAATGTTCCCAAACTAATTTAGCCTTTATGTTTATCTCTATCTAGCTGCAATTGACACAGCTGTTAGATTATTTTGTAGTCACTTCTAAAACACACTGCTAGTGTTTAATGCAGCTGAAAATCATGTGTGGAATGTGCTGAAGTTATTTTGCCAGCCTGGGCTTCCTAATTCTTTTCTGTTGTTTTGCACTACCATACAGATGCTCACAGGCTACATCATGTAAGCGGCTTGGCGTGGTTGGATGAACATACTCTGGTAACAACATCCCATGATGCTTCTGTCAAAGAATGGTCTATCTCCTACAATTGAAATAAGCCCTCTCTTTGGAAGGACCTAATCAGGGACTAGGAACTACTGCAGTGGAACATAGCATTTCTCTTAAAGAATCTGTATTGGCCTCTGGGTCTGCTATCATATCCTCATATCTTTACAGGGTGTTCATATCTGTAATTAAATGTACTTTGAAAGCTTTAGCCAGTAACAGTTTGCACATGAAAAGCACTTAAATTATGTCTGGAGCTTAACCTTTGTGCTGAACATTCCAGAGGCAACAGCCAAGCAAGTTGGTGTGAAAGATTCAGGCGTGAAAGATTCAAACTCAAATCAGTTTTTCTTTTCTAACCAAGAAATATGAGACTGTACAGCATGAGAGTAATACTTCTCATTTTTTCTAATTACAGAACATTTCTGTACTAACGGTCATAGTAAGAGTATTTAGTTGTGATCTGAAACCAATCAAGCTGTGTGCAGCTACTGTATATTGCTTTGCTTCTCTGTACTGCACCAAACTGTTGCCTCAGTTTTTCTCCTTCAGATAACAAAATGGGGTACATACATAATAAACTTTTTATGTATTTCATGTCAAGGTTTTGTGGTTTATTTTAAGGTGGAAGTGTGGGATTTTGATGTACTTACTGTCGTGGGTATAATGTTTACAAATAATTGTTGTGGCAACTTCTTGCTTCAGAAACACATTTGTTAATTTCATGAATTAAGAATGTCTGGTCATTTCAATGTCAGAGAAAAAATCATTCTGTTTCGAAGATTAAAGATATTTTCTGTTTGAAGGAGGAGAAGCATGTTATTGTTTAAAAAAAATGCAGTACTTCTACCACCTTTTTGGTTATACAGGAATTAAAGAAAGTGAAGCATTGTTATGACTTAGTGATTTTTGAGAAGATAAGTGTTTGAGTAACTTTTATTCCTTTGCATGTGCAGAACAGTTGCATGGAAGCCGTTATCTAATGCAGACAGGTCATGATCTTGTGTTTAGTTCCCTTCTCACACTCTACAACATGTAAAACGATTTGAAGCTAGCAGTCCAACAAGGGTGGAGGAGGGCACTTATGCAAAGTAGTAGGAAGATTTGTTACCATCTCTAGTGGCCAAAATGAGTTGTTGCTGTATAGAACTTCGGAAGACTTAAAGTGGTCTTTTTTGTTTGTTTGGGGTTTTTTTGTTGTGGTTTGGTTGGTTGATTTTTGCTCTGTTTTGGTTTTTTGTTTGTGTGTTTCTGTTGGTTTGTTGTTTGTTGGTTGGTTTGGGGTTGTTTTTGTTTTGGTTTTTTTTGAAGTCTTCACCACCATCACCCCTTCAGTGCTGTCTAGTTTTTAATAAGCATTCTTTTCTGTGTGGGCTTGTGTGTTTTGTTGGGTTTTTTACCAATCATATTTCTAATGCCACTAATTATAGAGCAAATAAAATGCTTTTGCTGCTTCTCATACTGTGGACCATTGCTCAATTGCTGAAAAAAAAAAATGCCTGTCAGAAATGTCTTGGTGAAACGTCTTTTTAAAAGGAAGAAAAGTTGATTTCATTTTACAAAAAGCAGAGTATTTTGCATCATGGTTTCTTTGTGCTTACTGCATCTCTTAGCAAGCATGTCTGTTTATTAACAGTGCAAGGACAAGAGAAGTTTTGGAAAAGGACACGTTTGAAATTAGGCATAAAATCCAATGGGTAAGATTTATCAGTGTCTACCCCTTAAAACTTCTGCTGTTGTGACAGAGCCTGTGCAGTTCATCAATTGTTCCCCAAGTTTGATCTGGAAGATTTACTATTGAATCTGCTTAGTAGGTTTCTGAGGTAGCTGCTTCCCTGTCATTTAAGTAATGGTAAAATGGGGGGGCGAGGGGTAGAGAGACTTCTATCTGCTAATATCTGTGAACAAAGAAAGGAATTAATTGGCAAATCCTGCTTTTTGTAAGAGAGGGGCCTGCTAATGAAATTTGTTTTTGAGGGAAATGGCACATTTTCCTAAAGCCTTCTACCATTACAAGTAGATTCTTTCCTGCACATCAGAGCTTGTGCACCATCTCTGAAAGGTGATGTGTAGGACAGGGTATTTTTTTGATTCCTGGAAGATGTTGTAGTATTGTACAGAATGCCTGCTAGCTAGAAACCCTGTATTAAGACTTGTATTTGGATGCCTGCCTGGGGGGATGGTTGTTCTTGCTTCAGCTTTCATTGGATTTGTTTATTGGCATATGGCCTGAGTTTTTCATTCCTTAAAGACTGATATGGTCTTCGTAGTTGTATAGCAAATTCTGACTACATATAAAAGATGTCAGATAATGTCATAGCACAGGCTCATTATTGATCCAAAACAGGCAAATCACAAGCTGAGCCAAAGGCAAAGAGTTGTACTGTTCTCTATCCAGCCTCTACATCACCTGTATTTGTCCTAGACTGAAAAAGTCTTGTGCTAAACTCAAAAGTCAAGAAATAGCACTGGAGCAGGAGCATGACTCAAGCTTTCTAATTTCAGTTACCCAAACCTCCCCAACGCTGGGGGAAACAGTTTTGCTGTATAAAGCAAAAGTCTGTTTCCAAAGAGTGTAGACTTTTGGGGAGATAGCTAGCGGGAAGCAGAGCATTGCTGCATTTAAGCTTTCTCCACAACCCTCTTTGGTCTGAAAACTCTAGCCTGTCAGCCTCTGCAAAACAATAGGCATAGCCATTCACTCTCAGGATGATTATAAAATGTATGTGTAGCAATGGAAGCCATTCTCTCCACTGGACAAATTGTGGTTGTTCCAGCCATCATTTTTTGTTTCTTATTCTCTGTAAGCCCTGTTTGGCCTGTGATGAGAGGGGGTGCAGAGGTGGCAGCTGGGGGCAGGCTGCTCATGCAGCAAGATGCTGACCCCTGGGCCTTCTCTGGAACAGAGAAACTGCAGGAGTAGTCTGGATGGATTGTCGTGATGCCCAAATTCTGTTCTTCTGCACGACTGTACAGATTGTAGTGACCTCAACAGGAAATATGAGAGACAATTGACATGAATATGAAATTAGATTGTAATAGGAATGCAAATTAAAAAAATAAAAGCAACAACGACAAAAAACCTTGGGTGTGACTATGTTAGGAGTTGTATTTTAATATTAGTTCATGCCCTGCCTAAACATGGCTCATCCAAGACCCATTACTTTTAAAGGTTTCTCTTTTTAAGCATGAATATGCTTTTAAGGTCTAGCTGGCAGTTATTGGAAATTAGGTTTCACTTCACCATGACTGAAGCTCACCTGCTCTACACTGTAAATGCAGCTTAATTAAACCTAGTATAGATCTGGAGAACTAATGTGACCAGTAAATCCTCACAAGGCTGTATTGCAAACAGTCCTCTCCCCTCTACGGTGTGATTTAATCCCAGTTCCTGTTCCATTTCTGCCATGCTTGTACAGTACATTGGCCTTCTAAGAAGCCTTGGACTTCTACACTGTCAGCCAGAAACTAGCAACAGCTGTTCAGTGGAACATCACCAGCAAATCCTAAATGAGGTTTTTAATTGGCAATGGGTAAATGGAAAGATAAAGGACAGCATGAATCCATCCAGAGATGGAAGTTTCATAGAAAGTTGGACACGTGAGAAAATTATGCCACAATAGATGTTCGGGCACCTTTCTTCCTCCAGCAAATATTTTTGCTCTTAACTATTAGAGCTTCTTAGATTGAGGGTAACTGCCTGAAAATCTTATTTACATGAATAATATTCTGAAGAAAAATGCCAAAGCTGTGGGATCCTTCAAGCCAGAATTTAATTTTTTGAAGCTGCATTTCAAAGCAGTGAATCCAAGAATTTATCCTACTGCATGTGTTAATTGTCACTGTAGGTACTGTCTTATGGTTGTGGCACAAGGAAGGATTTGCCGATGGAACCTTTTTCCCCATGATAAATTTAGTTGTGGCTATCTCTGCGATGAAAGCATGCTGAGGAGAAAAAGGTGCCCTCCTTGGGCCCAGGAGTAGAATGGTGCAGTTAACTGTCTGGGCTGAGAACAAGTCCCAAATTCCCATATATACAGTAGGTAGTTGTGCTAAGAGTGCAAAGCTCCCTGGAGAGGCTGGTGAATGAAGCTAATCAGTGAAAGAATCATAGAGTATCTCAAGTTGGAAGGGACCCATAAATATCACAAAGTCCGACTCTGGCCTTCTCACAGGACTACATTAAACTAAGCCATATATTGTCCAGATGCTCCTTGAATCTTAACAGGCTTGGTGCCATGACCACTTCCCTGGGGAGCCTGCCACAGGGTCCAACCAAAGTCTCAGGGGCAAATCTTTGCCTAATGTCCAATCTGAACTTCCCCTGATACAGCTTCATTCCATTTCCTAAAACTGGTCACCAGAGAGATCTGCCCTTCCCCTCTGCTGTTCCCCCTGAAGAAGTTACAGTCGTTGATGAATAAATGCATGTCTTTTGCATACTAAAGGTAGGTCCCTTGAAATACCAGTATTTTTACTGACAAGGATGAAATGCAGTTACACCAGTTCTTGGACATATTGGTGGAAGGGACACTGAAGATCCTGTCATCCCTCCATCTGTTCTAATTTCATGTATCAAAGAAGGCTATGGGCAATACTAGACCATGTCAGCTGTGTTTTGTTTTCTAGTCAAGTCTTAGAAAACTTAAAAGGATGGAGATTATACACACAGCCTCTCTGAGTCATCTATTCCAGACAAGTTTTTCCTAATGTCTAACCTAAGACTCCCAATCTGTGATGTGTGGCCACTGTCCCTTGTTTGTATTTTCTGTTACTAGCAGGAGGAGGCAGAACACTATGGCCTTGGTATTGTAGGAAGGACGTCTAAAGTCTGGGTGTGCTGCATTAAGTCCTTCACCTTATGTGCATTGCTATCAGTGGTGAAATGCATAGCTATCAAGTGGTGATGTGCCTGGGGTAAATCTATGTTGGCTATTCCTTTGTCCTGCAAATATTTAGGGTTAAATTCCAAGGGGAAGTGCTCCCTCATCCCTCTGGGGACTAAAGCGGAAGCAACTAGCCCCTGTTACCCAGAGTCTTCCTTTTATTCAAAGTTGCAACAGTGTGTTGGGTACATCAGCCTTTTTTCAGTCATCAGGACCCTGCCATGATAAACATGATTTTTTTCATGGGCAATAGATAACTATCTCATAATCACATTGGCCAACTATTTCAACAGCTCTAGGTGGGTCGCATCACAGCTGTATGGACTTGAATGCATCCAGTTTCTAGGTAGACCCTAACATCCCTTCCTCCTGATATCTGCCCTCTCCCTTCCAGAGCGCACACAGATGTCTGGGAGCAGGCCTGTATGTGAAAACCAAGACCAAGAAGTGTTGAGTACTTGAGCTTTATCTGTCACCTGGTGCCACATTATTTCCCCCATTTAACAACAGGCCTCCACTTTTCCTTGAAAAATTAAAAAGTCTGCATTGTGCACTATTGTAAGTATCTGAAGCACTACTGTGGTTCTCTATTAAAGCAGAGACAGTAGAAGAAACTACTTGTTTTTTGTGGTCTAGGTGACTGGAGCTTGAAGAAAGAATGTAGAGTTTGAGGAATATTCCTCACTTTCAAACTCCTTCTGAGCTTACTATCCTTATTTCTGAAATATTCAATCATGAAGCTGTAACAATTACATCCTGATGATAGGTGATTTGCAGATGGCTGTAGGGTCATTAAGTTCTACAGTTCATGGCACACACTAGCTCTCTATAAGCCAAGCTGAGAGAGAGACACACAAAATACAAGCAAGGCCTACCTGTTTTCTTTTCTCATTCTGTGCGTTAGCTGGCAACTACATACACTGCCTATGCAACTGTGAGCATCTGCAGTGGGGTTATTTACTGTTGGTTCAGACCAGTCAGCTTGCACTGTGTGCAGCCAGCCCTTAGGTGCCTGTGAGTTACACCATCTGGTTCTGATTTTCCTTAAAGAAAGCTAAAAGTTTGAAGTGTGTTTTATCCCTGACACCAAAAGTGATTTCTTCTTGAATACCCAGAAATGCTTGTTGTTCCTGATTGCCAGGTCTGCATGATTGCCAGGTCTGCATGATTGCCAGAAGGTCTGTTCCACATGAACAAATGAGTCATCCGTATTTAGCAACCTCTGAAACATGGCTTATCAACATTATTCAAGCTGGGCTGTCAGAGTATCTGACTACCTGAGAGTTGCTTAACATGTCAGCCAGGTGTCTGTGTTTGCCCGCTGATTTGCTTTACTCTGTAAAGCTTGCAAGAATTAAAATGGGAAGGGGGTGGGGGTCTCCTCAGGGTAGCTAGGGGTGAATATTTAGGCCAAATAAATACTAACAGGTATTTACACTGTGATTCATGTGCTCTGAAGACAGGCCAGAAATGACATGGATTTCTAGGCTGCCGTATTTTACCTTTGTTTCCTTGACCCTGTTGCCTGCAACTTGTGCATGGCCTATACAGAACTCAGGGGCTTGCTGCTTATGTTGCCTCTGAAGGTCCATCACTCTCTACAATTATTTAAAAGGAGGCTGCAGTGAGGTGTGCGTTGATCTGTTCTCCCAAGTAACAAGTGATAGGACAAGAGAAAATGGCCCCAAGTTATGCCAGGGCAGGTTTAGATTGGATATTAGGAAAAAAAAAAATCTTCACAGAAAGGTTTGTCAAGCACTTGAACAAGGAAGTGCTTGAGTCACCATTCTTGGAGGTATTTAAAAGACATATAGATGTAGTGTTTAAGGACATGCTTTAGTGGTGACCTGGGAGTGTTGGGTTAATGGTTGCGGTTGGGGATCTTAATCATATCTTCCAAACAAAAGGATTTTATGATTCTATTCTACTCCATTGACCTGCATGGGGGCAGCACTGGCTTGCTGCTGCTCTGTGAGGATCTCCCATCACTATTAGTGCAGAAACTCTAGAGGTGGTGATTGTACCCACGTACAACCCCACAAGGCAGGGGTAGTGGTTTCAGGATGGGAAAATTGTGTGGGGAAGTAGCTACGGACAGATAAGTTAAAGTGTAAGGTTCTTGGACACAGTCTTTCTACAGATTGCTCAACAGCAGCTATTTGGAGGTGTAAAACTGCCCATTCTGCTGACTATCTTTGATAATCTTCATGGAGAATCCACCTCCAAGCAGTTAAAAAACAAATCTTTAGGGCATGCAGCACACTAGGCCATGCTTCAATTTATAACTACAGAAAAACCTGCATCACATATAAATGTAAAATAGAAACACCAAGGTAAGAAAAGGGCTAAGAACACACCTAATCAGGTCATATATGTACATATTTGATACTTTTTACACAGATATTGCAAATCAAAATAATAAAGAAATTGCTAATTAGTTGTTGCATCTTTTCAACCAGTAGTTACCACATTGTAAGACACGGTTCAGTCACTAGTACTGCTCTGTGCAAAGGGGAATATTATTTATTAGTCTTAGAAGTCATAATGGCTTAAATAATATTTTTATAGTTACATGTAGCAATCTGGTGCGTGTGTTTCTTAGACTGGCTGATGTAACGCTGGCAGTGTGGACAGGAGAGGCAGTCGGTGCCAGGTTTGACCCAGTAGTGAGTGACATGCGGGAGGGAGGGTAGCGCGGTGACCTGCCAGGACAGGGCTCCAGCACCAGGTGGCAGAGCAGCACTGCCAAGCGCAGCTCCCACTCCGGTTTTTCCCACCATTTTCAGCTGATTGTCCTACCCAGACTGACACTTTGGGATTATTTCTGTTTCGGAAATGATTTTCCTGTTCGTGTGAGATAGCAAACTGCAGCACACACAGTAACAAGGGCAGTTACAGCCCTGGCCAAACATAGCTCACATCTCCGTTAGGTCCATACGCACTACCCAGCTTTTTTGTGCTGCTGTTCCTACACGCCATGCTGTCAGTGAGCAAGGTCCTGCAAAAGAGGGCAATGTGTCTAACAGGGAAGAAAATAGTTTAACAAGGACTTGATAGCACATCATGTCAGGTCAGCATATCACTGTGCCAGCAGAGATGGTTCTTTCTATTACACACTATATAGAAAATAACCACTGAGGGAGCTAGAACTTAAGCAGGCAAAAAAAAATGAAGAGATTAAAAGGTAGGCAGTGTCAGAAATATACATTCATAAATTTTTACTACATGAATTTGCCTATGTTTAAGGGCAAGTCTGTAACAATCTTTCCTCACAAGAGCAGAGAAAGTGATGTTTGATCAAACATGACTTTGACCCTTGATCCAATGTCCTCAGTTTGCAAGGCAGGACAGAGGAGCTGATGGAAGAGGATGCATATACTGGAGTTTTGGCCCCTGTCGTCACTGTAGGGGTTGAAAGTTCTATGAGAATTAATGAGTTGCTTGATCATTTAAGAAAAACGTAAAGCTGAATACAGCTGAGGTTCATACAGTGGCTTTGATACTGAACAAATCCGCCTTTATTTATCAGGGGAGGAAATCATATATGACTTACTGACAAAACAAAATCAATTCCTCTTTTCTGAGGAGCAAAACTTAATTTATTAATGTTTATGTTAACAGAGTCAGTGAGAGTGGAAGTAAAATCTGCAGTAAATAACAATACAGCAAAATCAATTGTACAAAGAACTGGAACCGTAGAGAGTTACTGACTCTACCCTGATAACCATGAATGCACAGAGAACGTCACAGCTGGACTGTGCAAGAGTCAATGACCAGCTGAGCCAACAAAGGACTGATATGAAGGAAAGGTCTTTCAAGGTAGTTAGATTACACTCCTTGGCAGAGGAGTGTGCTATTGGGTTTTGCAGGCAGCCTACTACAGCTGGCTGGTTTGGTCATGCTGCAGAGCCAGTCCTGCAGTGGCAACATGGGCAGCGCCCAAAGGACAATGAGGGATGTGCCATCAGCAAATTACTCAAAGGGCACAGGGATAACACCTAACCCAGATGACAGCACCTAACCTGATTTAGATATCCCAGCAGCATAGCTGTCTCCAGGCTTCTTGGTGATGCAGGTTTGCCTGAAAAAGTCTGAATCACAACAGTCCTACACAGGAGATGACTGAATAAAATGAGGCTTGCCCAGTGCATTCAACTATTCTTGTTCTTCTTCTCACAGATGGTCAGAACCACCAAAGAAGAGGAAGGGCTTCCACATGCAGCAGTCTCCCTTGATAATGTTGTCAGTTCATCCTTTCACATGCAGCATTTCTGACAGAGCAGTGTCCTCCTAGAACATACTGCTTCAAGAATACACCAACCTAAAGATCATCTTGGGCTGGAGGTCATCTCTCTTAGTTGTAGCCTCCACGTCCGCTCTCCAACTCCAGTCTCTTTCCAAGGACCCTTCTCATAAAAGCTGATGACTTTGGGAAACCTTCTCTTTGCCCATCTCTGAAGGTGTTCTTGCAACTGGATACAAAGAAACTCAGCTGAGTTGGATTGTCAAGGTCAAGTCCAAGAAAGCATGACCGGGCACTGTGCTGGACCATATAGCTGCTTGATTTGCATTTCTAGTGTGAACAAGGCTCAGTGTCACAGCATCTGGCTGGACCACAAGGAGGAAGGCTGGCAACTAGACTTGGCACCATGGTCCCCGGAGAACATGCTGGTGGGATGCTGGGCGGCTGTACCTGCCCTTACTATAACTGGACACACTCTTTGGAGACACTGTGAGAGATGGAGGTGGGCACATGAGCTGGGAGGCCCAATGGGGAGGGTACTGGGGTCTGCAGGGGGTTCATCTGGGGAGTAGAGGGAGACACTTTTCCAGTGTATTCAGAGGAGACTATGTAGAGTTGGCTGAATTTGTTTACAAATCTTTTTCACCCCACTTTTTCCAGAAGATGAAAGTTTCTTTATCTGAAAGTCCATAGTTCAAAATTCTGTTATAATCTAGAATCAAAGCTCTTTCCATGTGCCGGAAGTGTGCATTTTCAGAAAGAAGCACAGGCAGTTGCATTTTTGAGTTTGTTTCCTGTTTCCAGGCTTTGTACTATTGGAGTTTTGCATTTCTTACCTGATACTTCATTTTTTTACAGAAAAAAAAAAAGGTTGGAAGCTTAGAAGGGCACATGTATTATCCACTGGTATCAGTTCTCATTATTTCAGCATCTTTGTAGATCAGCCTTCCAGATTAAATATCATGTCTCTGCTTCTAAAACATTTCTGCTAGGTGCCTGTTTTATCCCTTATTCAGGTCAGGCATAGGGCTGGGTGTCCATGTGGCTGCCCTCCCATTCTTCGTGCTCCACCAAGAGAAACAAGATCTCGCCAGCCAGCACTCATTAGCTCCAACATGACTATTTTGGTTCCCGAAGAGTCTTGGCCTCTATCATCGCAAGGTCCTGCTAGACCTCTGGAACTGCTGTCCTGCGATAGAAGCTAGTTAAACTCTTAGTTATAGCATCTCCTCCTGCTCCCTTGGAGCAGTTTCTGAATGACCTGACTGATGTACTTTCTTCTGTAAGATAACAGATAGACAACAAAGATCTCCCCATTTCTGTTCCAAAGGTAAGGAACTTCTGCCAGGTTTATGAAAGGAAAGCTTGAGATAAAGTACACCATGTACTCCCGCTGCTGGTTTTCCCCAAATCCATGGAGAGTTTAGTGGAATGCAATATTCACCCAGCACTGAGGGACAGATACCACATTTATAGGCTAATCCTTTTTTTGACATCTTTTCCTTCTGCCTGACAATATGTGGAGATGTAAGACTGGCTTCCAGTGATTATTTACAGAACAGTGAGTTTGCTTTCCCAGCTTTAATTGCTTTCAAGGCATTGTATCACCTTGGCAATAAACTAGTATAAATATTGACCCCTGAGACACCTGCATTGTAGATTAAGCAACAATGCTGCAATACCAGGTGTTAGGATATAGTGTGCAAATCACTTAAATAAATTATGTTCTGCACAGTATTTTTAACGTTTTGGATATCTTTAAGGAAAAGAAAAGCAAGTTTGGATAATGGGAACCTGAGTGTCAAAGATAACATCTCCTAGGAGTGGTTTTCTAAATGGTGCCAGATTCTGATGAATATAATACTCTTTTTGAATATTAATATATCTGTATGTTTTGGCATTGGGTTGTGAAGATCACATTAAATCGTTAAAATTTAGATTATTAAATTATGATGGCAGTATAAATATGCTATACTTCTAAGACGGATAAATATATAAATCATAATTGTCTTGATTCAACTCACAGTAGTTTGATTTCTCCATAGAAACTAGGATATTAAAGGTACAGTCTCTTAAAGAGATAAACTAAGTTGTATTTTGGCTTCTTTTTTTAGACAGAAGTCAATAGCTTAAAATTCTTCAGCTATAAAATTATTCTTCTTTACCATGGCCTAGGCAAGCCCTGTAATAACAACAATGGACTTACTGGTAGGTGTATTGTAAAAGAACTTTTTAAAAATTGGAATTCTATACCTAATAATCTTCTTCCTTTATTTTTATACAGGTTTATCTATTACTGGATAATGAATGACATAGCAAATATCTAGGTGATGTGTTTTCATGACCAGCAGGATGCTAGTGGAGTATGTATTATTGAAAGGATGTAGAACTGGTTTGCACTATATATTGATCCATTTAACTCCTTGTTTTGCTCTATTGTCTGTCTCACTTGTAATTAGTACTTGCCCTTTCAAGGACAGAGAGCCCAAATTTGCACCATTGAACACATAGTGAGTATTTGAGGTGGATTGCCCTTTAGAGATGTGCAGACCACCTCCCATTCACAGCACAAAAGGTCTCCCTTCAAATTCTTTGGTAGAAGAGGAGCCTAGAATCACTCAACACCAATGTACTTCTCTGCTGAGTCACACATACCTGCCCAGGAGCGTGGCAGGATTGGTGCTATGCCAGTGTGACACTTTGCCAAAACTGTGTTCTGCACAGTGTGAGTGGCCGTTCATCAAGCGCAATTGATGATATACTGATGATGTAGGCAGGTTTTATTTGAGTACAGAAAAAAAAATTGGTGTTTTTTTGCATGCTGTTAAGTGGAACGATTTCCTGTTTGCTGTACAACATTATCACAGTTTCCGTGTCTCTTTTGCAATCCATACCATCATGTTACATCTATGATAACACAAACATTATAATCACTGCTACATGCCAGTAGATTTTACAGGAGAATTTTATTTGATGTTATGTTGCTGTTACCTTACTTAACACAATGCTGTCTTAGCACTGTTTTTTTTTTCTCATAAATTATGTAGTTTCTTTTCTTAGGCAAGAAAAGGTTTCCCCAGTCATTTATTACCTGAGAAGATGCTGATATGTCATGCTGAAAAATTGCTAAAGGAAACAGCTCAGGCCACTCTTGTGTGGGCTGCAGTTTGCTTCCCAGCGACCCCTGCTGAGACACCTCCCTCTGGTGCATATCTCAGCGAAGGTCAGGTCAGAAGGAACTATTAGATCACCAAATTTGGCCTGAAGCATATCAAAGGCATTTAAATTTCACTCAGGAATGTCTCACTTGTTACATATTAAGTTTTCTATGACACTATTGTCTGGTGATTAGCAAGGCTGTTCCCTCCCACTACCCTCAGCAGAAATACTATTTCTTGTTCTCACTAAGCTTCAGGAAGCCTGTGGCTGCATACAGACTGCAAAATAAAGCAGGGTCAGCTACATCCTGCCAGATAAAGCAAGGTCAAAGTGGAACAGTTTATTCATGTCCACACCATGTAATGATTTGATTTGTACCTCTCCCAATTTTGAGTTCAAGATATCTGAAATAATTTAAGTGCTGTGTTGCAACCCATTAGGGGCATAGCTTGATAACATGATGTGACCTGGGTGTGTTGCATGCCTTCAGGAGTCACCTGAGGGTGCAAAGTCTGCTGGGATCCTGTTGGACTGTGTAAGGTGGGGAAGACAAGCCTGGCACAGTCTTGTCATAATGTCTAGTGGAAATGGTCCTTGCAGTCTTCTATCTTCCAGTTTGGGCCTACTTATATAGTCTTATAGTGGGCTAACTGGGACAGACCAAAACCATGCCACGTACTGACAGTCACTATGGTGCTTTAGACTGATGACTCTCCCAGTTATTTAATAGCATACCCATAGCTTGTAACTATGTCAAGCAGCAGATCTGATTTAGGGAGAATGTGATTCCAGCTCTGATTAAGAACCAGTACATAAATAGAACCTAGAGTCCCAGACCCAGTAGGAAGAACTGGCACATCTTTTCACCCCATGAATCCATGAAGAAGACACATGCCTTTCTGGCAGACATATTAGCAAGATTTTTTGTTTACTAAAGATAGATTTTCTTTGAATAGTAAGTTCTTTAAATGGAAAAATGGATGGTGACAAAATAATTCTGTCTTTTCCTCTTAGAATCACCAACACTGAAGAACTAAAATACTTGAACATCACAGGAGATTTCCTGAGTCTGCAACAAACTATTAGACAAGGAGCTAGTTGGATGTAGCATCCTTTGGGATGCCAGAAAAAGCTAATTTCGGGCATGTTATACTGACATAAGAACCTGAAGGAACGCAATCATTGATCAAGCAAAAACATAGAGACAACATTTAATTTATTTACTTCTTTCTGTTTCTTCATGCTCCATTCACTGTGGCTTTGCCACAGACATTGCAACTAATCAAATTTTAAAAATATTAATTCTCTCTTAACATGTATAATATCTGCATAGACTCATAGATTGGTTGAGGTTGGAAGGGAACTCCAGAGGTCACCTTGTCCAGCCTCCCTGCCCAAGCAAGGCTGCCTACAGCCAGTTGCCCAGGACTATGACTACATCATGTCTAGACATCATAACAGTAGCATAAATATTTCCTTCTAATACTAATGCATGAATTTTCAATATAATTTCATAATTGGCTCTTTGTAAGTGCAAACTCATCCTTTTTGTCATCCCCAGCCAAGTTCTTTGAGAGTCTTTAAGTAAAATTAGTAACTCCAACAGCATTGATCCCGGGAGTCTGTGTACTCCTTGATTCCATGTTAGAAACCCCAGACAGAATATTTACCCATTTGTGGAGTATTGTTCACTTTTTAAAATTATGCTCATACACACATTTTCAATTATTTGACTGGGAAAATAATTTTGTAAATATGGACTAAGTCTATTGTAGCCTAGATTGTTCTTCCTGCATCTGCCAGTTCCTTGAAAAAAACTGTTCACAAACTGTGAGCTGCCTTTTGGGATTCTTGGCAATACAGTCTATCATAGTTTGGTCTTCCGTTTTCTGACAATTTTTAAAGACCTACTTTGTCAATGTGTCCTAAATTCCCCTATTCATACTCAGCTCCAGTTTGATTCCTGACACCTACTCAGCTGCCACATCTGGGACTAAATCAAAACTGTGAACTAGCAGGAAGTCAATAGAATTTAATATTTAAGTAACTAACCAGAGTGCTGCCCATGACTGCAGTTATTAATTAAAATGGGAGAGATTCTTTCTTATGAAAGCCATGCTACTGCACACAACAGCCTTCTCATGTACTTCAAGGGTTCTGTTGCAGATTTCAGTTTTCAATGTTTCTCATTATGAGCCTTGAATATTGAACATGAGAAAGGAATTAAATATAAGAATACATTCCCAACAGAATCAGAGCATAATCTCCTCTCTGCAGCCTGCTGACTAGCCAGGGCAGAGCAGTTTTCTAGTTCCCTGATGCTCACTCCAGAAGGGATCAGCCTATCCTCTTTACAAGTCTAGGTATCTTGTAGGTTAACACATTTTTAAACAGCTTTTTGGAGTCCACTTGTCACTACTATGAACACATCTCAAGCAGACCTTAATAAAAATAAGTATCTAGATATAACAAGAAATAACACCAAAAAAAGCACTTCTCTAGAGCAAACCAGGTTCTTTGTCCCTGTATGCGGTTTGATTTTCACCTGTCTTGAAGACATAACACCAGAGTACAACTTTGAGGTCTTACTTCTGAATAAGCAGCAACAGAAACCTGAAGTGAGGAAAGGCTATGGCATCTTTGAGCACCTATGGCACAGCAAGGTTAAGACAAGTATTGAGGTGAAGCATGTGGTGGCAATGCCAAGCCAGATTATAGGTTAAAAAAGGTCATTAATTTTGCAACAGAGGTGCCCTCTGCAAGTAGGTCAGGACAGTATGTGTTAGTCTTAACCC
The DNA here is from genome assembly GCA_025331215.1 of Actenoides lindsayi. NCBI lineage: Eukaryota > Metazoa > Chordata > Aves > Coraciiformes > Alcedinidae > Actenoides > Actenoides lindsayi. The sequence continues at coordinate 32,999 of WTSP01014126.1, forward strand.
ATCCAAACTCCAGTACTGTGGCATTCAATTGCACAGGACTCATAATAGTAATGAACTATTAAATAGAATTAGTATTTTAAAAGGGTTTTTATTTATTTATTAAATAGGAACCATAAGAATAAGAGCTACAGTTTTAAAAATTTGGACTTTTTTTCAATAGACAAGAATTACAACTCTTGTACGTTTTTTAGTATATCAATATATTATAACATTTTTCCTTATTGTCTTGATCAGCCAAGATTGTCCATAATAAGTTACATGACAAAATTCAAAGGTGTGGAACAGGCCACTTCACTGCTTGTGCAATTAAATCACATCCACTATAAAATTTTTGCTTCAACAATTAAGCTTTTGCTAAATACTGAGGAAGCATTTTCCTAGATATGACTAAGGGGCGCTTGCTCCAATTTCTGTTACCTTATTTAAATAAAAATCAGCATAAATCAAAACAAATTTTGAGCCTTTTGAGACAGAAGTGAAAACGTTGTCAGATTCTGAAGTTCTGTTCCAAATCTTAATCAGGGAATCCCATTGGCATCTTTGGAGTTTACAAGAAGCTGCATTTAGCATTTGTCTATGTATTTATAATTACAGAATTATAGAATGCTTTGGGTTGGAAGGGACCTTTAAAAGTTTTCTAGTCGACCCCCTCTGTAATGATGAGGGACATTTTTAACTAGATCAGATTGCTCAGAACCCCATCCCACCTAACCTTGAAGGTTTCAAGGGATGGGGTTTCTACCACCTCTCTGGGCTGTTTCAGTGTTTCATCACCCTCAGCAGTAAAAAAATTCTTTCTTATATCTAGTTTAAAACTATCCTCTTTTAGTTTAAAACAATTACACCTTGTCCTATCACTTCAGGATAAATAGATTGTCCCCATTTTTCTTACAGGACCCCTTAAAGTATTGAAAGGCCACAACATTGTGTTATTATTCCTAAAATCTGTTAGAAAGGAAAGAACTGGCAAATACAACCTCATACCTTGTTATCATATTTTTAAGGTTTAAGGTCAGGGCTGTTCACTAAGCTCTCTGTTAACCCTTCTCCCTCCCCAAAGGGGAAGAGAAAGGGAATAAGGGAGAGAGACTTGCCGATTAGAAAAGAAAGCTAGAACAAGCTTCTTCACCTTCTGAGTTGATTATGATGATTCTCTGCAGTTTCCTATCATAGGTGTTGAGCTTCTCCATCAAAACCTCTGGAGATGGACAGACCTTTACCCCTGACTAAGACCAAAACGACTGACTCCTCTACGAAAGACCCTGAACCCAAAGAAATATCTTCTCTGCATAAAAGAGGGATCTTTTGAAGGGATCTTTTTAGTGCAAATGTCTGAAATGGCACTTTCTTTCCTCCAGGCAAACAACTGGTCCTATAAGGGTAAGCAAGGAATCTTCTGAAACCTACCTTCTTCCTTTCCATCTGAGCTGGTAAGCTCTTTAGGGAGGGAGAGGAGGTGTTTCTGGAACAGGTGTCTGCTGAAAAAAGCCTGAACTTTGCAGCATTTAAAAATGAACAAATGTATATGCTTTTATGTTAGCTAGACAGCTCAAAAACTCCATTAATGATTTGTATCAAATTAATTGTTTTGCTCAGATTGGCTCATGATTTTATTATGTTTTCATCCTTGTTACTACCATCCTGATTTTTAAAGGTTCCACTTAACTGAGTTTAAAAAAGACAAAGAAGTATATAAAGAAAACTCCAAACTTGCCATTCATTAAGTGAGTTTCTTTCCTACTGTTTTTCAAATTGAGCAGAAAGAGTGCTTTTTATTCAAAATGTAAGAAACAATGCAGAAGTCATTATGTAATTGATGCCAGTAGCGAAATGTCCACTGATTTCAATGGACCCAGGATTCACATGAAGTAATCTGATTTTCATTAATTTGTATTTCATTATCTGTTGCAAATTACAGAATCACAAACCTGATGTCCTATTGCTTTAGATGTTGTACAAATGCAAAAGATCTCTTAAATTCTTATCTTTCTCTCTCCAGAAGTGCACTTCATAATTATATACAAGATACAAATCTACTTAAAAGAGAACTCTGTGTTGCATGACTCAGAACTCTAAGAGACAGTTTGGCCCATGTTTACAGCCAAGTAAATTCTTTGCTCTTAGGAAACTCAGATTATATTTAACAAGTTCTACAAGTGCATTCAGGGTAAAAACTGGGGTCAAGTTCCAGTTATTTTGGAGCCTGTGTTTTAAAAAAAATTTGTTGTACTCCTTGCACCCTACTGTGGTTCTGCCCAGAGTGCTACAATGCCAAATACAGATGACAGAGCTGCCTCAGGTGCAAACAGGAGAAAGGCCATCTTGGCTCAGTGCTCCAGGAAGGTGCAGAAGACCACCTGGTGTGCTTTGGGCCATACAGAAGTGCCCAGGGAGGCATCAGTGCAACACAGACCATGCTACCATTTTGTCCAGCCGTGTTCTCTCTCACAGAAGAAAAGTTGCATCAGGATACTCCACAGAAGGCCTGTTCTAAAAGGTAAATTTAAAATTTTAACCAGGTCAAAAGCCCTCATTTTCTAGAAAATTGTTCAAGTTAATTAACAATAGATATAAAGCCTAACTCAGCCTTTAAACTGCTGAAAGCTGTGATGAGGACATTTCCTTGCAGAGCTGAGTCTTAGAGCAATTCACATAGAGAGCAGTGAGGAAGTCCTACCATGCAGTATTTGATTAGTATTTACTAATGAGTCAACAGGGGTTTCACTAGAAGACTTGACATTGAAGTAATATATTCCCAGTTTCACTATCCATGCTTCCTGGCCAGCAGCACTCAACTTTGAGGTCTTGTGATTAAATCTGAACTGCCAATTCTGTGGCAATTACCTACGCGTGTTATTTCTCAGACTTCTTGATGAAGTGACTGTCACATCAGCCATTTGATGGAGTTAGAGAGAAAATATTCATTTCCTTCACAGAGGATATGGACAGTCCTGTACTAACGTGTTAATGTTTGTCCTCTTTTGCCATTACTTTTAATATTTAAAGTGTAATTTTCATTACACTTTTATTACATTTCACAAATTGGAGCCTAGTGAAGCATGCAAACTTCTACTAAATGTGAACTCACAGAAATTTCTCCTTGTTGAGCAAAGCATTTGAGCAATAAAGATTTCCTGTTTGTGTTCTCACACTAAATATATATATGTGTGTATGATTTTATGCTTTCTCACAGGCTCTTTATTTTAATTCAGTGTTCCTCTCTTGCGTTCAAAATGTTTATCTTTATACTATGGGTTGAAGTAGACTTAAATTTTGATATATGCCAATTAGCTGGTAAGAAAAGGGGGACTCTGAATTAAGAGAATGTCAGCAGCTTATTTTGTTTTCAATGTTTTCTGGCATTTTCTTGAATGTTTGAGAAATTCTGATATTGAGAAAAAAGAGAAGGGAGTCTATACTGAAAGTTCAGGACAATGCAAATTTTGTAAGATTGATAGGAGTTGTGTCAGATCTCTGAGGTGTATGCATATATCACATATATCTAAGCCAGCAAACAGCCTAAAAATCCTGTAGGAAGGAAGTTACTTGGTGCCTCTGCATCTGAAAAACCTGTGAAATGTACACTTGGTTGTCATAGCCATTTTGGCATCAGGAAATTTCTCCTTCCCAGTGCTGAAATTGTTTTTATATATCAGAGAGATCAGTCACTATAGACAAGAATCAATACGGAGGTGACTGCTGATCTGATTACTTACCAACTCTGTTTTTGTTCATCAACTCTGAATTTTACAGAAAACTTTAAAACATATTCTTGGTTTTCTCTACTTCTGGAAAGAAAACTTTCTTATGGTCTGTGCTGATTCTGCTGGGCCTTTTATGAAGGGGTTCTTCAAATATAGTTTTTCTGTCACATTCAGGTCTGTCCCACAAGGAAAAAGGTGCTGAGACCTTCAGGTTAAAAATTTAATAATTAACAAAAAGATTCACAACTAACAAAACACCATCAACTGTTCCTGGTTTCAGCAGGTAATTTTCACATTTGCTATGACATTCAGGATCTAATGATAAAGAAAGCATTTTAAAGCACCTTTTACAGAATGTAAAAGACCTCATTAACACTGTTACATCAGTTAAAAAGCAGTTGGTATCCATCTCATTTACAACATAGGTCAATGTATGGAATGTTATTACTATTGGGTCAGGAAGTAATGATGGAAAGGAGATGCAATATATGATGTTGTTTAACCTCCAGTCCCCAAACCTTTTCTTCCATTGGGTCTTGTTTCAAAACAGTTCTAGAACATTCTTCTTTAAATGGACATCCCACCTTAACAATACACACTTGTAAATAGAAAAAATGCACCCAGATAAGAGTGCCTTTTAAAAGGGATGTTAAAAAAAAAAAAGATTCTAGCACAAAAATTATTAAACCCTTACCAGAAGAATTAACAACGTTAATTTTTATTGAAATGTGCTTTCTGTGACAGTTCATTTTACATAAACTCAAGAAGACACTTAAAGAAAGTAAACAATAACAACAACAAAATTAAAAAAAAATAATAATTCCATCAATAAAAATGGGGAAAACAACCCCACCTTTTTACATTAACTGTCACTAAAGCCATAACTATTTTGGTGCTTAAAAAAAGACAGTTAAAATGAACCAGGACAGAAGCGATCCCAAATCAGCTCTATTTATTAATGTGCTTTGTATAAACTCTCCCATTTCTTCCTGTTCTCATTTTTGCTTACTGTTTGCTTCCTTTCCCAGAGGTACTTTGCATTTCCTGACTCAGAATTTATCTTTTGAAGCAAATGTATAGAAACTGGGACAACTATATATTGTTAACAATTCAGGAAGTATTAACTAATTAACAACTGGAAGAAAAGAAAAAGAAATGAAATGAGATCAGTTTGCTTGTAGGATTAGGATTCATAGGTCAAATCTGGTCAGAGGGTCTTGACGTCATTATGATCTACAGTTGCAGGAGGTTCAGGGTGGTATAAGGTAGCAAAAAAGTTTTCCCCAGGCAGTTGTTTCCTGAAACTAGTATGAAGCCTTTATATTAACCTGGGAAAAAGGAGTGGTTACTTGTTGTTTCTTTCTTGTTTGTATTTGTTCTTTGTGTCATTTACTTTCCGTAAGAAGAAGGAAATTCAAGACCGGTATTGTGGTGGAAATGCCATTAGGAAACTAGTGGAGATGGGTGTAGATCTAAGTCATGCTCTACTTGTGCAACACAAATCTCTTACTCTTCTATTAGGTCCAAAATAACACTGTCATATTTGTCTTTAAACATAGCATATTTTAACTTCCTGGATTACTTCATCTGAAGACAGACTGCAGCACAGTGACTGCAGTGCTCTCTAGGATACAGGAAACTACTAAAGTGGTTTCTTGCTGGCATAAGAAAGGCAGGAGATAAAAAATTATATTAATGGAGAGAATTTCATTTCACGGAGAAATCCTGTGGCTGAGGCTTGTAGAATGCTCTCCTCTCTCAACCTGGGCCTTCTTCCAACAATGTTGCAGTAAAGCATTCTTGACATTATCATTCTGAGTAGCAGGCTGAAATAGAGGGTGAAGAATTTTGTTATTTCTGCAGATAGACTTTCACGCCTTGATTCTACTCTGTTCCCTGTCAGACATGCACCTACAGGCCCTTTGCTGACTAGAGTGTTTCTGAAAGCACATTTGAAATGCAGATAGGGAGCAAAGACAGTGCTGCTTTCTTTCTAAATAATTTGGTAGCTTATTGCTACATATCTTCAGCAATATTCTCATTTTAACATTGACACCTATGAAAAGTCAACAAGTAACAATGTCAGTGGTTTCCTCCCTATTTACAGAGTAGCTTCTCCCTAGAAACTATGGCAAACTCCTGTCATTTACAAAGAGTTATTCTACAACTAAAACCCATTTCATTTTATATATATATATATGAAGGTGTACCGTGAGAGTCTACACCAAATTATATTCTTTGCACAATGTTGAAATACTGCATTTCTGAATCTGTTATAAAAGGCTGTGATTTGAGTTGATGAAAGCTCTTGCCCTAGACTCCGTGGTTCTGAATCCAGTAAAAGTGATAGAAATGGCTACTCCAGTTTGTGCTAGCTCTTAATAACTCCCATGGCCTGTTCCACTAGCTGAGAACTGACTGCACTAGCAAAGCATTTTTCCAGCCCCTTGCCCAAAAGCTGGAGTCGGGGAAAAAGAACAGGAGCTCTTAGGAAGGAAATCCCAGTCCTGAAGATAGAACATAGAGCCAAAGAATCCCATGCATTACCACTGTGTTGGTCCTTAAAACAGTCTACTGTTGCCACTTGATTTATAGTAATTTCTGATTACATTTGTATTTTTCCCTCGCTCCTTGAATTCTTCTTCAGTTACAAACTCCATAACAGCCCCATGTGGGGATGCTGCCTTAGTCATAGTGGGGCAGTACTCCTACTGCAGGGGGGGGGGGAATAAAATAAAAATATTAATAAATTAACAATTACACTGGGACCAACAAAGTACCTGAATTGTCAGGAGTTGACATAAATCAGAAAATAAGTTAATTTCCCCCTCAGAAGAGGCCTTGGAGCAATAGAACATTATCGTGATCTCAACAAAGAACCTAGTCATTAGAAGAGACAGAAGTACATCTTGCACAGGAAGACTTTGGCAGGAGAAAGAAAAAAAAAAATAACAAAGAGGGCTTGATCCTCAGCCAGACAAAATTTCAGCAGAAGAACTAATCTGCTCTTACAGCAGCCTGATGAAGGGGAAGAGACCTGGCTTTTCTGGGTTTCAAGGATAAAATCAGGTGTGAAGTGTGAACAGAAAGAAGGTCATTGTGTTTTGGAAACAGGACCATTTCTAAATGTTCTTTACTTTCTTGTTCCTATCCTGAGAACATAAAACAATAGGATGTTAAAGACTCCATCCAAACACTATCTCTGTGCATCTTCTTGTTTACATTGGTCATCTATAAACCTGCGATCATCAGTAAATCAGAAGATTCAAATTTTAAAGGTGAGTGTGTCAGTCTGAGGGGTTACTACTAGACCCAGTGATAAGCAATTGGATCAAGAGCTCTTGTCTCTCAGGCAGCTGGAGGCAGGAGAGCTATTTGGTAAGACCAGCACTCATAGCCTGGAGGGCCTGAAACTTTCTGAGGTACTATCAGTACTGAGTGGCACTATCCTGTTAAGGAGAGCTCAGCAGAGGAGCTCATCCAGAATATTGAAATGGTAACCTGGAAATCCCACATAGCAGTAATCTCCATGTATCATTTTCAGTGCCTCAGAGAAATGTTTCACTGTACCATAATGCCAGAAAGTATAGTTAACTTTGTTCCTATATCCTTTTCACTTCTGTCTTGATCTTCTTGGAATAGAATGAAATTGAGGCAATAGGCAGAAAATTTGAAGACTCAATCAATATTTTGAATTCTGCAGATGAAGACTGTAAGTTATAATTCCTGATATAAATTGCAAGATTTATATCATGCAATATTAAAAATATGCATGATGTAATGTTATATAGAAGTGAATTATATAATTTAATATTGATTTGACTTACAATGCATGATTGCAATTATATATTAAAATATCTAATGCAATAATTTTTGTTGTATACAAAATGTAATGATGCAGTAAGTCATAGAAAATTACAAGGCTAAAGAGGCTGACATGCTAAATGCTGTACCCAGCTTCCATATATTGCAGAGTATTCCACAAGGTGATTTTTTCAGACCTTAATTGATAAGAACTCAATGAGGATGAATTAGATACTTTATTAATCAATGTTTTGCAGAACCTAGATGGAAAGTTTAGTGTCCCATATTTAATACAACCTTGATCAGAATTCTGTCCTAAAATGATCCAAAGTAGGGTTGTAAACTGCTCAAATTTCACCATTGTAGTGTGAAAACAGTGACACTGAAGATGCTTTTCATATATTTTTTTGAGTCCTTGGAGTTTCTGTCCTTACAGACGGATCGTCTTCACATCATCCATGAGCTTCCAGTCCCAAAACATTCTCAGCAAAAGTCCCTGTATCTTCCACCAAAGCTGAAGGGAAGTGATGATTTTTAGCCTAGAAATAGGAGATGGAGGTGGCTGCAATCTATATCTGTTATTCTAATGGATAAGTATAATCACTTCTCATGCAATAGAAGGTCAAGTGTAATTTGAGTGTGTGGTTGTTGATGTCAAAGGGGAGAACTGCATATAAAAGAAAGTCATGACAATGAGTGCAAAGTTTTGGGTTTTTTGTCCTATTGATAGTGGACGATCTATTTAAAAAAAACCCACCTCTTTTTGTATGTGGTTCAATGTATAAATGTTGTCTTTTCTTTTTTTTCTCTCTGTGAGCTCTGTCACATGATTTTTTTATTAGGCAATAGCTAATATAAACTATTTTTATATTAGGGCAAAATATTTGGCAAAATCTGTTGATCCCAAAACAAGAAACAAATAACCACATACCAAGTATCTTAATCTCTAATCTAGAAATTTCCACCTACTAATAGCTGTGTTTGGAAAGCTGTTACTAATGTGCTAGAAAAAAAAAAATGGACAGAATAAAAGTCCAGCTTTATACAAAATGGATGTGCCTTTTTCTTACTATGTGAAGACAGTGAGAAAGACTTGGCTTTAATAAATAGGAGGTGTTTATTCTGGCCTACACTTTTGACTTGAACAATAAGTTATTTCTTCATCTGAGGGTCATATTTCTATCTTTATTTTTCACTTTCTCGCCCCGCCCCCCCACCCTTCCTTCCTTCTTTTTTTTTTTTATCTCTCTCTTACTCGTTTTCTTCTGTAGTATTTATATTTTTTTCGTGTGT
>WTSP01014126.1:41809-79505 GCA_025331215.1 Actenoides lindsayi
CTTATTTCTATTTTTCTTTTTCCCTTCCCCCCCCCCCCTCCCATATTGCATTTTACATTTATTTCTTTGAAACACTCTGGTTTTGAGATTGGACTAAAATATGTATTCTTTACGTGCCCAAAAGAGAGACTTTAAGCTAGCCAGGCAGGAGAGGTCAGGATTGAACAAGTACTTATAGCCTTAAAACCTCTGTCAGTTAGGTCTTCATGTAGTAAAGCACGATAGTGAATATCAGAATTGTGGACTTTACAGTTTCTATGCCTCAGTTTCCTCATCTCTAAACAAGGGTTGATGATAAAGGTAAAATAATCAATGTACTGAAATGATGTGTAAATCAAGTGTCTAACATACGTGTAATGCTCTTCCTGAGCATGTTTGGTATGTTGGTGTCCAGCACCAGGGAAGTGTGGAGAAGAGGATATGAAAGTAGTGTTAAATGTAGCTAGACTAGAAAGCGAGAAGTCTAAACCCACGAATAACAGGGAAGAAGTAATAGCAGATAACTATCTAAATAAATAAGCTATGTAATCACAAAAGAGCAAACCAGAAAAGGTTAACATTAAGGTGGGAATGGATCTTGACCTCCTTTCTCTGAACTGCTCTGGCTCATCAGCTGTGTAGTCAAAATAACCTTGACTATGAAAACAATTCATAATTATTACCCAACTCCAACATTCAGACCATTTCTACATCCTTATCATAGGCCATGCTTACAGACTGTACCAATAACTGGCTTTATCTGCAGTGCAGACAGACTACAAAATGAAGCAGAAATAAAACATTACTTAAGGTCATAGAATCCATGTTTCATTTATAATTTGACCCAGATCTGAAACACACTAAAATCTATATGAGCTGTTAACTCTAATCTTCTGTCCCCTTCTGCCCAAGCATAATCGAGCTGAACAGGGAATTACATTTTTGAGATTTGCCAGATGAACAGATCCTTCCATCTTTTAGATAAGTAAATGGTGAGTACCAACCTGAGATATACCTCCTGATCCTCCAATTTCTACATTTAAAGAGATTTGTAGTTTAAACCTAATTTATTCTAGGATGATTTTATGGGTTGCCTGGAACTAACTCCTCAAATTATTAACTTGACCATGGTTATGGAGCTGCTAAAGAAGAGTTCTCAGATTTTCACTTGCCCTTGACAAACTTCAAGATGTAAATAAAATATGACTGGCAGACCACTTGTTTTAGGCATATCATGTATGATGGAAATAAAAGCCCAAAGTATGATAGGTGGGGTATTTTGGGGAAGAATGAAATCTAGGGATAGACAAGAAATTAACTGTTTCCTGTAAATGTGGGAAGTGCCTATTACAATGAACTTTTCATTTACATTAGCTAAAAGTCCAACATAACAATGTCCAGTGGAAAATGATGAATAGACTGAAAAAATACGTGGCTGTTAATGTATTTTCCTCAGGACTTGATTCAATTTCTAGACTTAATCAGAAAAATTTGGGATTTTTATAGGTATATTTCTTGTGCTGACCACTGACTTAGACTGGAATTACAGCAGGCAGTTGTCAGTATGACAACGTCTTCACTGGCTTAGTTTGACTGCTTTTGTAGTCTTTATATACAGGAAAAATCCTAAAATTAATTAGCCAATTAGAAAGCATTTTCAGTAGTATAATTTATTTCTTTAAGGACATTTATATAATTAATGTTGTCAAAAAGCTATGTCTAATAATTTATTTTCTTTTTTGGTGGTATGATCATTAAATAATTTAGGCTGGAAGAGACCTCTGGACTTCACCTAGGCCAGCTTCCCAGACTAGCAGTGTTGGGCTACCTTCAACACTTAATCAGGTTGCTCAGAAGCCAGTGCTTGTCCAGGTATCACTTCCAGTGCTTTACCAACCATTGTGAACATTGTCTTATCATATGTACAAACAGAATTTCCCCTTCTGTACCTGAAGATCATTGCCTCTGAGAAGACTTTGGCAACACCCTTTCTCACCTCCCCCTACCTCATGAAGTGGAAGACAGGGATTACATTCACCCCTAAGACTCTTATTCCCTAGACTGAAGCATGGAGCTCCCTCAGCTTCTGCTTCTATACTGGATGCTCCAATCGCCTGAGCAGTTCTGTGGCCCTCAGCTGAGCTCCCACCCATCTGCACAGCTCTCTCTTGTCCCAAGGGACCCAGATCTTGATGCAGTATTGCAGAGGCAGCATAACAAAATGCCAAGTCATTGTCCATTATCACTTCCCTTGACTTTCAGCCTAGGGTGCCATTAGTTGCTCTCCTGTAATCACATTTTAAGACCGATGCTTTCTCATATACAAAGCTCTTAGGATACTAAGGAATTAAAATATCAATTTATTAAAAAGATCTGAGAGCTATAATTTTTCTTCCAGATTCTGATTTGTGAATTTCTCTAGGTTTCATGGGTTTAAAGATCTGTATTCATATCTCATAGCAGCTAAATCCCTCCATCAACTAATGCTTAAATACAAGAGGTAAGTATTATGAAAGAATTCAGGATTATCTTATCATGTTTCTACAGAAATCACAGATCATTTTTTTGGATGTTTACTTTTGCCTAGTTTTGCCTTGTTTAAAATCAGAGAACTTTTGAAAATACTGACTAAAAGGCAATTTTTTCTGTTGGTTTTGTTTTAAATTTAATATAATTCATATTAAATTTTAATATTTTTTTTCAGGAGCAATATTCATAGAAAAATGCTCAAGGAAATTGGTCTGTTTTTCCCAACAGTCAATCAGCTCAGAGTGGGGTTAGAGTTCCTCCCCTTCCAGGAACACTTGAGCAGAGGGAATGCAGCTGAACTGCTTTGTTTAATTAGTCAGTTTATCTGAATTAAGGATGGACTAACACTCCTAGGACCAGCAGTATAAAACAGGGTTGGCAGGACTGAAGAGGAAAAACTGAAGACTGTGTAAGAGAATGAATTTCATCCTGAGCTAAGACCTTAGTAAGTAGAAGACTGTATCTAATAAAATAGGTGCTTTTTACCCATGTATTTTTACAAGCTGGGATATTGAATTGTGGCATACTGAATTAGCATGTTAGGGGAAGAGTGTATGTGTACAGTGGGGACATAGGGGGTTATTTTGTGTTCTTTTCAACTGTATGTAAACACTACAGGCTGGCATAGGTTGTGATCTGTTTAGAGCTCATATGGTTTAAACATGCTGATTAATACTGCCTCCTTATAATCACTGAGATGTCTCCATATATATGGGTTTATATGAAGTATTGTATTTTATGCAAGGGTTTAATTTATGGGGTGTATATTTTTTTTAAGTATCTACTGTAATTGTTTTGGCACACATTAGATTCCATGTGTATTTTTCTATTTGTATGTCCATTTACATATCCATTACATTGTTCAAATTGCTCAGGATATGGTTTCTAGGTTAAAAAAACCAAAAACATTGCTAAGCAAAGTTTTGGCTTGTTTTTATTTGTTTGGTTGTTTTGTGTTGTTTGCTTAGTTTTTATTTTTGTGGGGTGGTTTTTTTTTTGTTGGTTGTTTTGGGGTTTTTTGTGGGGGGTTTTTTGTTTGTTTTATTTATTTGCAACAGACCTTAGACTTGAAATGTTTATGTTCCTTGACTTGCCTACAACCCTTGAACAACTTCCAAGCAGAGTCTTTTCCTTTGGACAACTAAGTGCTGCTACTGCTGAATAACTGCCACCGTGTTTGTTTGCATTAGCAATAAGAACCCCGGAAGTCCCATCCTTTGAGACAGATAATGAACCACAATTTATTCTTCAATAAAAATTAGCATTTAGAATAAAATCCCAGAGGGATATTTTTATTCCACAAAATCTTAGCTCATCACATTATGCATAATGGATCATATTTATTAGCTTAATCTAGTCTAGTAGTGCTACCTCTCACATTAGCATGTATTTAGTAGGATCAGAGAGAGGTGTTAGAACAGGAAAGTCTCAGGTAAGACTAAGCTCTGGTTTAGGTGCAGATAATCTTTATAAGAAGTAGAATAAAGCAGCAATTGATGCAAATACTAATACAAAGGAGAAGTATATTACCTGTTGCATTATGAGATAATAAATATAGTTTGTGCTTTTTACAATTTCAAGCATTTGTGCAGTGAACATAGTTCTTAAAAAAAAAAAAAAGAAATCAAGTTAATTTTAAAGGCCAGGTCTTCAATCGTTCAAAATATACATATATGCTGGAAACAAGTTTGGGGTTTTCCTTATTTTTTAGGGTTATTACCTTCTACTCCTTGTTCCCTGCTCCAAGATTAAGTATGATTTATTCTGGTTCAGCATAAGGTTCAGACACATATAGAAAAAGATTCCCTGTGAAAAATAGAGATATATGGCTGGACTGTAAATGTACTTAAGTGAGTATTGAAGTCCATGAAATTTCTTCCATTATTTCATCAAAGTTTTAGTCTCTGGTTTAAGCACTCATGCAATTCCACAGAGAAGCCATTCTGGTACGGGAGACATCATGAACATCGGCACACTGTCTCTTGATATCACAGATTAATCATTGGGTTGAATACTTGTGTTTTTCAGCTATGGCTTGTGTCCTTCCAGGACACATCTTAGCTCAGCTTGGCCTGATCTGTGAAGGTTTAACAGCCTTTGATATTTATTCTGCTAGCTCAGTGTTTTCACCATTTTGTCTTGTTAGTAGGAAAATTCCTTAAGACATATTTTAGTGCAGTCTGTGGAAAGCCATTTTTTTCCTAACTGCGGCTACTTCTACAGTGGCTATAGGAGCAGAATGCTGAGGCTCTCATACTAGTGCAGTGGGCTGGTACAATCTCTAGCCCAGTGTGAAAGGTGAAGTCTTGGGGTCTGGTTCTGTGCTGTGTCTTTCCTCACATGAAGCTCTGTGGCCACTGGGCTGATATGTCTAACACCACCTCTTGTATGTGAGCCAGCTTGGAGCCTCTCTACTCTAATCTCCTGTAAATCCGGCTCCAGGCTGGAATGATGATCAGTTAGTGACTGCATATTAACAGGATTATATGGGGTTTATTTGGCATACTAGGTTTAGTACAACACAAGATTTAGGTAGAATTGGAACATTCAAAACTGACCTTATGAAAGCCTAGTCAACTTTGATTTTAAACTCAATGGTGTGAAGCTGATAACCCTAAACACAGTATGTAACTCTCTCTAGGCATCTGCTGCTTCTGCAATAACGCTGTTGCTCAGTTTGGAGTAAAGTGAGATAAAGGGTCTCAACCTGGAATCTCCTCTGAGCAGGTGTACTTATTGCATGCCCTAATGCAGCAGCTAGGACCAGACCTGAAAAAGAGGCAGCCATGGACATGTAGCTGGAGGAGCAGCTTCAGTGTTCTCTTCAGTGACTTTTGAAGGCTTGTTCACCCTAAGTCACAGCTTATTGACTGCTCTTGAATGACTGAAGGGCTTATGAGTGTGGTGTTCTACACAGGATCACACCAACAGTGGTCCTTCTTGTGCCTGTTTGGTGAGTGCCTCCTAGGCTGTGAACCTTTCTCTGTACCGGAGTGTCATACCCACTCCTGCCATGGCCTCAAGCCTTCCCTTGGGTATGTTTTTTTTCCCTAGTGAACCTCATCTTTATTGCTGTGTGCTGAGTACTACTTTATCAGGACAGGTTGAAGCAGTGCCTTTCCAAGTCTTCTATAGTCTGAGCCTGATCTAAGTAGAAACTAGAGGGATTGGACCTAATTTTCTTATGCTGAGGAAAAGACTGAAGCCATTTCCCACTTTCTGAGCTGTTACAGATAATGGTAGTGGTATTGCTGGAATCATAAACAATATTGAGTAGTGCTATTTAATATTTTCATCGATGATATAGACAGCAGGATCGAATACATCAGCAGTTTTGCAGATGACACCAAGCTGAGCGGTGCAGTCATTATATCAGAGGGATGGGATGTCATCCAGAGATACCTAGACAAGCTGGAGAACTGGGTTCGGGTGAACCTCATGAAGTTCAACAAGACCAAGTGCAGGGTCCTGCACCTGGGTCAGAACAATCCTAATTATCAATACATGCTGGGAGGTGAGGTGATAGAGAGCAGCCCTGTGGAAAAGGACTTGCAGGTTCTGGTGGATGATAAACTGGACATGAGCCAACAGTGTGAACTTGCAGCCCAAAAGGTCAACCATATCCTGGGATGCATCAAAAGAAACTTGGCCAGTGGATTAAGAGAGGTGCTTCTGTCACTCTTCTCTGGTGAGACTTCACCTGGAGTGCTGTGTTCAGCTCTGGAGCCCTCAACACAGGAAGGATGTGAACCTGTTGGAGCAGATCCACAAAAATGATCAGAGGGCTGGAACACCTCTACTATGAGGACAGGCTGAGGGAGCTGGGGTTGTTCAGCCTGGAGAACAGAGGGCTCCGGGGAGATCTACTAGAGACCTTCCAGTACCTGAAGGGGGCCTACAAGAAAGCTGTGGAGGGACTGTTTACAAGGGCATGTAAACTAGAAAGAGGTAGATTTAGATTGGTTGTTAGAATTAAGCTCTTTACTATGAGGGTGGTGGAAAACTGGAACAGGTTGCCCACGGAGGTGGTGGAGGCCCCATTCCTGGAGACATTCAAGATCAGGCTTGATGAGGTTCTGAGCAACCTGATCTAGTTGAGGATGTCCGTGCTTACTGCCAAGGAGGTTGGACTAGATGACCTTTGGAGGTTCCTTCCAGCCCAGGGCATTCTATTAGTGTTGTTTGTTTTTAGGGGAAAAACAGGCTGTGAGTGTTAGTCTGTTCCCACAAAGAACAGCTGCTGGCATTGTCCTCACAGCAGGTTTCTGAGCTTACTGCTTTAGAGATTTGCAGAATGACTATGAAAGACAAACTTGGAAGCACATTCTATCTCACTGTCCATGGCATATACTTTTCTTCAGAGTATTTGCATAGTCTTAAAAGACAAACTCCTGAACAAACTCTTCATAACTCAACTACAGTCTTGTAAACTAGCGTAACTGTTCAGTACTTTCTGAAGACACTTATCAGTGGTTTAGAATAGTCCTGTACTGTGACCGTCAGGAGGTTCCAGCAGGATAAGATGCAAGTGTATTGCGCAAGTAACTGGGACTTATCCTTTCTTCATTTGTTGTTCTTATTGTCTTCATCCAAAGTGCTGTGAATTTCCTATCAAGAAACTCTTTATCTACTGGACAGTGAAGCAGAATGCTAATCCTGAGGCTTGTAGTCACTACTGTGTAAATATTTAATATCAGTGATAATGGCCCTTTGGGGAAAAGGGTGTAACACCCATAAATGTTACTGGCATTCCTGGATCTAAGCCAGAAGTTCTGGCAGATGTTAGAGGAAGCACACTTAGACCTGTAAGCGAGGCACTAATGTGAATGTAACAGTATGTTCCCAGTCAGTGCCTATTCAAGCAGTTTGTGGTCACTTTGGCTGGATAGTGCTGAGTCTGTGGAAGCTGCTGATCTGTGATAGCTGTAAGCCCAAGACTAATCTTCAGTAAAGCTCAGGCAGGGAAAGATATTGATAAAAAATTCTGAAAGAACCAATTAGACTCTGGAGTTAACTTTAAATTTAATTAATTTATTAGCACCCATGTGACCAAAGCTATAAAATGCAGAATTTCTGTGCCTTTCTTTAATTACTCACATTGTATTAATTTTTGACCTTCTCAGATGGGTGTTACTGTCTTTTTCAAGGCTTTTGTTGCAGTAAAACAGACTGACTGATAGGAAAACTAACATAGGAAAGCAAATAAATGCATGCTTTGACTAAAGACTTACTATGCTGATCTTTTTTCATCTTTATCCTAGTACAGTTAATTGCTTAATATTTAAGCCAATAGATTAGCTTAGTTGCTGTACATTTCTTCACCTGCTAGCTGACTTTGTTTCTTACGTAATGTTCAGCCTCTTCCCTACTGAGAAACTTAGGGCTAAGTACTTATCAGCCCAATGAAGGGATCGAATGTGCAGTACATAGGAAGAGTTTTCTTGGAGAATGAAGGTATGATTTGTGATGTATTTGATTACTGTACTCAAGAGGGACAGAGTAAGGCCTTAGCAATTTCTAGCCAATTGGGATGGCGGGCACACCTCCCCCCACCTCCATCAGATGAACACTGATTGAAATTCCACTTGTAAACATAGGGGTTGGCTGTCTTTACTAATGCTGTCTGGAGCCTTTCTGCTGACTGGAAGGAAAGGAAAAGGCTCTTCAATTGTTCATCCTTTCTCTTGAGACAGCACAACAGAAGATGCCCAGCAATCGCTCTTCTGATTCACAAAAGGTTTGTTTTTAAGGGAAATCTTCTGATTGAGAAGCATTTGTGCATGTAATGACACAGCTTTTATCTTCTGAAGACATTGTTCTGTATCCCTGGCATTTCTTGAAGGCAACAAATTCTCTAATGCTTTCTTTAACTGATGTAAGTATAGATTAATCATATGCTCACTTGTCAAGTGGCTTTATTGCAAATTGATTCTGTCTTCAAACACAGTAAAATGTTCATTATAAACAACAACAAAAAAATTACAGTCATGGGGAGTTTCAGCTCCTTGATGCAAATTCTGAATTGTAAACTTGGTCTCTGGCATAAGTATTCTAACCAATGCACAAGGAAATAATCTTACAACAGTAAGATCTGAAAAAAAAAAGGGGGTAGGCATGGTGATTTCTTAGCATGTATACTAATGTATGTGGAAACTTGCAACAGATAGATGGGGACTTTTGTATCCTTGCTTGCTTGTATTTAAGAGGTTGATCAAATATTTGTGGAAGTTAATGGGAATTTCTCTGCTTGATCTCATGGGATCTAGTTAAGGTTTAAATGTATTTTTAAAACTGAAGGATATTTTCTTAACTGGAAAGCAGGGTTGTGAAATATTTGCCCCATATCCTTCTTAATAAAATAAATTAAGATATTCCTTATTCAGTCAAAGGGCTTAATTCTCTGTTTTATATATGTTACTTATTGTAAGGCAATTTTTGGAGGAAAGATTTAAGCCATTCTCTTGAAAAACACTGAAAAGCACTGTAGGCTTAACCTGAGATTCTGATTTTGTATCTTTTTATCCATTATCTTTCTGAGTCCTAAGATAGAAGAAAGAGAATCACAGAAAGCACCCTTTGCTTAGGCACACAGTGTGAAATGTAAGCCAAGATCTCAAACTGCCTGAAATCTGTTCAGCAGATCAGAATAACAAACCCATGTCTTATTAATAACATCTAGTGTTAATTGATTTGGTGTAAACTTTCACTTCAAGTTTAAGAGGAACAATACCAAAGGCCTATAAAATACCTTCCTCCTGCAAGTGCCTTTTGGGGCATCTCTCCTCAGAGGCAGGAGGCAATAACTGACAAAATCAGAGGTGGAGTCTCTAGGCTTGTTTACTGGCTTACTTTGTTTCTTTGTTTTAATCTGTTTGTATAGAAATGGTCTCATTAGTTTTCTCCAGTGTTTTGGAGTGTCACAAACTATTTTGGGGACTGAGCAATTATCTGAAAGAGCTAAAAAATCCATTTGCATTAAGTCATAGGTTTTGGAGCTCTAAGGCTGTAAAACTGAAAGCTAGGCTGGCTGAGAACCAGAGTTTGGCAGTAAGCCCTTCCCTCTCATCCTATCCTAGTGAATTTAACTGTAACATAAGAGGATGAGTCAAAAATATGTATAAAATACAAATGTTTCTTAGTCTCAGATATCTGCAATGGTTGGCCTGACTTGCTCAGTACCACTGGCAGGGAACAGGAGAGCCAGCTGATGCTAACCTGCATGCTCCTTAAGCAACAGGACCTGATACCTGCCAGACTTTTAGACCAGCCAGTATTAGCTCTCTCTCTATAAGCTCCTGTTCTAGTCTTGCCAGCCACATATTCCCCATTTACCCCTTCCTTTCCCTCTCACATTGAGGAAGAGTTTTGGTCCTCAGTCTGAAGGATGAGATTTACTCTGTTGCTCATTCATGGAGGTGACAGGGTAAGGGGAGAAGAGGTTGAAGAAGGTGGCTATGTGGAGAAAACCAAAGGATGGAAAAAATGTGCTTCTCAGTTCTGGTAATCAATGTGGGTTGTAGGTTTTTTTGTTGTTGGTTGGTTGGTTTTGGGTTTTTGTGTGTGTTTTTGTTGGGTTTTTTTTGTTGTTGTTTAGTCGGATTTTCTTGTTGTTTTGTTGTTGATTTTTATTTTTTTTTTGTTTTTTTTTCCACAAAACTTTCCAAATAACATTGTATTGAAACATGGGGTGGTGTCCTCTATCTGATCCCAGACCTTAATCATCTGATTATCTATTTGTACCTCAGGGGTGTACATTTCCCAGTGCATCTCATGTTATAGTAACAAAAATTAAAATTATAGGTTCTAAAAATGTACAGCAAATTACTGAAGATTTATCTTCAGTCCTCATTCATAGTAAAAACAGATAAGAATATAAGAATGGCAGATAAATAGAAATTAACTCCTTATTTCTGGTGTTAGGATATAATCAAAGCTGATTGAAAAGAGTTTATCTGTATTTCTGGCTTTCAAGTCAGACAAATCTAGTTCAAGAATGAGAAACAAGTGCAAGGAGTTTTGTTTCTCTTCTCCATGGCACTGAAACAGAAGAATCCTACCAAGGCACACGGTTCTCTCACAGCTTTGTCTTAGCAGACAGATTTATTCCTCATTCTTAACCTTGTCATTATAGTGGAGGGGACAATGAGGGTCTTGACTCTTCCTAGACTTTTACTAGGAAGAAATTTTGAGAAAACATCACAGACAATGGGTAGAAGGAAAAATAGTAGAGATTTGTTTAACTAGGGAGTTGTCAAATGAGCTTGCTATAGTTGCGTAAGGATTTTGAGTTGCGCCACAGTTCGGGGAAGAAGTCTTTATTGCTGTTCCATTACTTTATTACTGCTTCTTAGTTCACAAATCAGCAAGGTTTTTTGTGGTCATGCACCAAGTATACATTTTTAATTTAAATTTTTTAAAGGAAGAACAAATAGTAATATTGGAAGACATCTGGATTTCCAGATCAAAAAACTTTCAGGTTCTATAATAGGAAGCTCTTCCAGTACAGGTTTTTTTGGATTGCAAACTTCTTCGAAAGGATTAAAAAATAACTTATGTGAGCTCTTGCTCAAGTGAAGCAGATAGAATGAGATTGTAACACAGAGCATGTATTGCCAGAACACTTTGAAGAGAGAGGTATCAACCCTT
This sequence comes from Actenoides lindsayi, assembly GCA_025331215.1. Classification (NCBI taxonomy): domain Eukaryota; kingdom Metazoa; phylum Chordata; class Aves; order Coraciiformes; family Alcedinidae; genus Actenoides; species Actenoides lindsayi. Next base: position 52,964 of record WTSP01014126.1, read on the forward strand.
TCAATCGGACAAAAGGTTTGGAGTCATCCTACATCGCTACAGAAACAGCGTGGTTCTATTATATGTAAAACCACCTAACAGTAACCTTGAAAAGGAGCTACTATAGTTAAAAATATTTTGTCTGCCGAGTTGTCAGTATTTCAAAGCAATCCCTGCAAACATGAAAGAACATGTTGTAGAGAAGTGGGCAGCTTGAAAGAAAGTAACAGACAAACTCCTCCCTCATTGCATTTTAGAATAATAAAAAAAAGGTAAGCAGCATGTGATTAAAAACAAGACCTCAACTTTTGATCTCCACAGTTATCTGCAACTGTCACATTATCCCTACCCATAGCTGCAAGCTTCCTTGCTTTGGTCTCCAATCATTTCCTTGGAACCTGGAGAGAAAATTTATATCAGTAGTTAAGATGACCTCAACTTAGAGGTGATGATTTGGATGCTTAGTTTCCAAATGCAGTTGGAGTCTTCTCCATAGTCACTTTTTCATACAGCCCATCACAATAGAGAAGTGCAGAATTGAGGAATAATATCATATTTAATCTGCTATCCCAAAAATCTGCAGTCAGGGACATGTATAATACAAGTCTTGATTTGGCCAGAGGGCTGTGGCTGCTGTGGAACTATGTGTACCTGCATGAGTCAGAGCAAAGATGTGCATGCAAATGTGCTGCAATCTAACCTCTGATCTGAGATATCTTGCCCTTGGTATATCCTATCCTACAAAGGATACTAGATTTTAATCAACTGATGTAGGTCAACACAAAGGTCACTGAATGAGGTGTCAATGCTGTAGGGTCTGGTGTAGTAAACAGTGTCATTAGTATCTGTCACTGTGGATTTTGGGGTGAAGTATGAGCCTAAGGTAACGTCACCAGAAAGAGACAAGGAACAGCACATTATGGTTTCATTCCAACTGGAATTAGGTCTAAATTACTTATACACAGAGAAAGGAGTTGAAGAGTTAAAGCTAGGGTTTCAATCAAAATTGAGGCTGATATAATTACAGAGAACAGGATGCTTCAGTAGTGCTTTGTACCTAGAGGGAAACAAATATTAATCAAAATGATAAAGTGACAAACCAAGCCATGAGCATGTGGGACCATGGGGCAGAAGTGAGCCTCAGATAACATGTTCTGGTTATCTTGAAATATGAGAAAAGGCAAGATGTGGATAGCAGCTTAAGGTGCTTCAGGAATTAAATTTGTGCCTTGACCAAATTCTGTGAGGAACGGAACGGGAAACCACAGTAACAAAAGAACAACTACAGTAGTCTGAATGGAGAAGATCATAAAAATTTTCCATGTTGGTAGAAGTACAAGGTCTTAGATGTATGGAATACAGCATTTATGTGACTTTGCTACATTGAGAATTGTTGAGAGCATACCAAGCTAGAGCTAACACAACCACTGAACTATTTCCAGGAGTTGCATATATTCAGGTTATTCCATGAAAATTGCATTTATGCCTATAGCGTATGGTTTGTGTCTACCCAATGCAGTTATGATGGCAGGTACTGTAGTGAGAGAGGCGATGTCTCTACAGTACATCATCATTTTTCTTTGAGAGAGTGTAATGGTGTATATAGAGAAGCAGCAGTGGCTACATTAAAAGTTTGTGTATCTTATTCTGGCACACTAGATAATAGCTGTTTCTTTAGAGGCTGACTAGAAGCTGTATGCCTCTTTTGCAAGAGTAATTAAAGAAGTTAGTTTTTTACTGTTCCTGTTTCCCTGGGTAATGTTTTTTACAGCCTAATGAAACAACCAGGGAAGTTTCCAGCTGTTACTAACTGCTTGAGAATTGATTTCTTGCCTGTTAGTACAAACTCTGCTGTTTCCCCTTCTTCCCTAACTAGAGAAACATCATCATGAGTTTTAGTTTAGATGAATTCATGGTGTTTCCCTCTTCTGTGGTGCCTCTTCTCTCTATGCCTGTTAAGATCTTGAGTACAAAGTTGGAAAAACTGAGTGCAGTGGCATTATTATCATGTTTGCTTGGAGATTATTAGCTTGTTCTGGTGCAGCTGATAAAACAGTATTGGTTCTATTTAAATGTCATACCACTTGTTGATAATTGGTTATTAAATGACAGGGTAGATATTTGCTCTCAGTGTTTCTTCAAAACACCATGTTATGCTTTTAACACTGTTTAATCTGAAGTTTAAATGTCATGCATAGGATTATTTCAGGGACAGGATTAATATGTTGTCTTTATATCACTAATTAATATATGATGTATCATGGAAGACCATAAGCAGTCTAGACAACTGTCTTATTGTTGTATATCAGACTTGTGAGTTTCATGTTCAGAGTTTGATTGTTAGGGGGGTGGGGTGGAGAAGAGAAAACGTGTACAAGACTGGAAAAGTATTTTACTATGTGTAGTGATAAAAGCTCTCAAAGTTCCTATAAGACATGTCTGCTTCTGCTGCTAGTTACTTGCCTGGCTGAGCCCTTATTTTTAGACCAGGCCTAGTCTCATTAATTGATAATCCACTCTACTTTATAAAATAAATGCAAGGGAAAAGGTTAATGAGTTTTCCATAGGCCTGGTTTTCCCATGCCTCTCCATAGCGAGATTTGAGAGCAACAGGATTGCAATAGTTTGTGGGTCTCAGGAGCGCACCCCACACATCTGATGCACACAAAACTTTGTTGCACAATGTCACTGAAGAAAAACCACCCTGAAAGTCTAGTGTGCATGCAGCCCTCTGAGAGGGGTGGAGCTGGGGAGGAAAAGGGAGCAGGCGTGAGAGACATTTGTGATATGTAACACTCTGGTGGGTTGTACATCTCAGACAACAAAAAGAAAAAATGCAAGTACATAAATATATATATTTTTGCATAATTACAGTATATCCTATTCCAGATCTTTAGGAATAGATAGGAGTTATCAGATCACTCTCCCCCAGAGACACTAAAGAACTGCTGTACATGGCTGAAGTGGAAACATAAGCATAAGGAATTACCAAATAAGATGGCACTGAAGGGGAAAGAACTTTAATTAAATCCTTTCTGAAGTAGAAGCAATCAACTGAACAAGGAATTTTATTACAGGAGACTTAAGACAATGGAAGAAATGTGAGGAAAAAGAAATTGATTTAGTTTGCCTTTGAGTCAATATTTATAACTCAGAGTAGTCTGATAATAGCTCAGTCTTCTTCAATATGTGATTGACTTCCTCTGCTCTTTACTCTCCACTCTCAGCCTCTTGCTCTAACAAGAGGGTGTTTACTATACTAGCAGCTGCTTCTGTTGGCTGTAGTGCTCCATTTTGTTGGTAATTCCCCTTTGCCGGCTTCCCCAGCAAGCAGTGCTGGGAGTGGTGCCCTGCTTCTCCCAGTCCTCGAGCATCTGGCTCCAGCTTGGTTTTGCCCTTTGCTCTGAGTGACCTCTTGTACCAGTTCCAGGTAGCACCTTGGGAAAAGTGGAGAATTTTACCAAAACAGACACTTCCTGTGGAGCAACTTCTCTTTAAAATAAACACACTAAAACACTACTGGTAGGGGAGAAACATAAGGCTGAGGTTACCTTAGTTACAGTATCAGATGAGAAGAGAGTCCTTGGATACATTGGGAAGATTATGGTGCAACCACAGTGGTTTATTTATTTGAATTGTCGTAAACCAAGACATGCTCTGGCTTGTGAGGCAAACAAGTCTCAGAGCATGTCAACTGGATATCTTGTACAGTTTAGGGAAATTAAAAATGTCTTAATGACTAATTTAGATACAGCCTGTGAGGCATAATTGTTTAATGTGGCACAACAGGAGTGTGTCCAGGAAACCAAACAGGTGATGCACAAATGTGCATCGTGTCAACCAGCACAACTTTAGATTAGGAAGGGTATAGCCAACAAGTTTCACAACACAAGAATTAGGGAACTTCCAGACAAGTCATCAGAAAATAAGCTAAAATTGACAACTTCATATGTTCACAGAATCATAGAATTGTCAGGTTTGGGAGGGACCTTAAAGATCATCTAGCTCCAACCCTCCTGCCATGAGCAGGGACACCTCCCACTAGGGCAGGTTGCTCAGTGCCCCATCCAGCTTGGCCTTAAAAACTTCAAGGGATGGGGCTTCCACCACCTCTCTGGGCAACCTGTTCCAGTGTCTCACCACCCTCATGATAAAGAACTTCTTCCTAATGTCTAATCTTAGTGTACCCATCTCTAGTTTTAATCCATTCCCTCTAGTGCTACCACTACCCAACATCCTAAAGTTCCTCACCAGCTTTCTTGTAGGCCCCCTTCAGATACTGGAAGGCCACAATAAGGTCTCCTCGTCTCCTCGAAACCCTCTCTTCTCCAGACTGAACAACCCCAATTCTCTCAGTCTGTCCTCATAGGAGAGGTGCTCCAGCCCTCTGATCATCCTGGTGGCCCTTCTCTGGACACGTTCCAGCACATCCATATCCTTCCTGTAATAGGGGCTCCAGAACTGGACGCAGTGCTCCAGGTGAGGTCTCACCAGAGTGGAGTAGAGGGGAAGAATCACCTCCCTCAACCTGCTGGCCACAGGCATGAGAGCACAGGCAAACAAAGCAGTATGGTAGACTGGTTAGACTTACTGAGGTGCTCAGTAATAAGAAGGAGCAGTTAATTCAAGACTTGCAGCTAGAGATGAAGAGGATAAAGGCAGAAGAATGAAATCCACATGCTGGCAAGAGACAAGACTCTTGCTAGTAATGAGATCCGGTGGAGAGGAGATACATAGAAAAGAGAGATGGATGAGAGAGTTGTAAAAAAAATAAAATAAATAAAAGATATGTGAAAGGCTAAAACAAACCACTACTGCTGAAGTGTCACTTCAGAAAGGGCATCGCTATACTTCAATTCCAACCAGAAGAGGACAGTCCTAAAAGCGCAGAGCCTTTCAAATCAAGAGAATAATGAAAAAGCTCACTGGTATCAAAAGTCACAGTGAACTTAAAGGTAATGAAGATGGGTGACCAGAGGGGAGGACTGCAGACAGAGAGGTTTACTTTTCGAAGGGTTCCAAAATGACTCTATGACTGGTTATGGAGTTTGTGGGACAATGCCCATTTGTAAAAGACATTGCCTCAGAAAGGGAGAATCTGAAACCAAGCTCGTAGGCTGCCAGCAAGGAATGATGAACTAGAGCATTTTTCAGCCAGAATACAGTACCGATAATGCTTAAACAACACAGAAAGCTGTAGCATAAAGAGCTGAGGAGCAGGGTGGTGTCACTGAGGCAGAGTACAAATACTGGCACGTGGGACGTCGTTACGTCAATGCAGCATTTAATGTCAGAGGTCACTGGGAGGGCTGGGAGAGAAGTTGTTTTCATTGGGGTGGCCTCATCTTTCCCCCTCCCCCCTTTCTTTAAAATTCATTTTAGGGATTGATGAACCATTACATATAAAGAGGAGGAAAGTAATAAAACCAGGCTTTATACACAGTCCGTGGAAAAGCGCCTACATTAGACAACACAGGATTGATACCAATTGGCGGCGAGGAGAACTGAAATCACCTAAGGTAAGTTTCTGAGCTTTGGGCATGCTGCCAGGAACAAAGCAAGATCAACTAGTAGGTTAGGTTGGGTTTTTTTCAGACAAGCCAGACTATCCGTGCACAAAAAGAAATGTACTGTTACAGAAGATAAATAAATTGTGTTTTAGCCTACCCTGTGTTTAAAATAATTTCTGAACGCCATGTTAGCAAATAAAAATGTGATACTTCATACAGCAGAATTCTTTCAGTGCTGTTCTAAAAATTTCTGTACAATTTTTGAATTCCTATAAATATGTCAGTCTCTTTGAGACATGTAATCTCAGAAACTTGATTGGAAATACTTGCATTTAAATTAAACATACACATACATATATATGTGTATGTATTTGTAGAGGTGGGCCGTGTTGCAACATAAAAATACTCCACAACTCTTCTGTGATCATTTCATGCTTTATTTTTATACGTATTCTTCTAAATTGAACAGCACAAGACAATAACTTCATTCCACGTGAAGACTTTTAAAAAAATGTTAAAATTCTCTAATGACATCGATATGTTGTCATTACATCTTTTCTGATATGAAGCAGCACTTCAAACTTCCTGTAAAATATAACAGCAACTGGCTGATCAAACCTGGTATTGAACAAGCAGTCAGAAACACGAAGAAAACCCATAACCTTTTAAGGTTTTAAAGCAATTTGCCTGTTTTCCTGATTTCTGTAGAACAAAATAATAAAAACAGAAAAATTCACATGGAAGGCCTGTGTCTATATCCTGCTGTTTACTTGGCCGTGACTTATATACATCTCTGGCAATGGCTCTGTATTCCTTGCCTTGATACGCCACATCAACTTATCTTGGAATTATTATTAAAATTACATCCTCAGGCACTACCCAAATGCCCATTTCATTTCGATGAACATCTTGAAAAGTGTTCAGATATCTTAAAACATTCCCCATCCTGTGTATTCTGATAAGGACCTTTTTTTTTTTTCTTTTTTTCCCTGCATTGCAGTAAAATATACTGAATTGCAGTTTTTCCCAAATCAAGCATTCAAAATCCCACCTCTGTAAAGCATCTTTCCAATCCACATCTCCAGCACATTAAATGGTCACTTCCGTTTGTATTTAATTAACGAGTTTTTAGTTTTTGACTTTAGTGCTGCTTGGCTGCAAAGGATAAATACAGTCAGCCTTGACCACTGAAATACAAATAATACTACAATCCCATCCTTTTGGTTTAAGATTGAAACAACCGTTAAAAGGTAAAAGTAACTCAAGTGAAAAATAAAGAGATGGAATAACTCAGAGAGGAAAAGAAAGGAACTGAGCAACGTCCACTTATTAATTCAGCCTACTTTTATTAACAACTTTTCCTGGTACTTCTAGGAGGCTTACAATAACTGTAGTGTGCTTGCTAAGCAGCGCAGTGTCACTCTGGAAGAAGGAAAATACCTTCTTTGGTCCCAGCTGGCGGTAAATTAGACTTGACACACAGGATTAAGGGGCCTTGTTATTACTGAAGCAACCCTAGCATTTTATAATTTATGAATCAGAAGAGCACGTTGTTTCTCCTGCTTCTCCCTAATCTCCTGCGTTAAATTGTGACTGTACGTTTTTATGTTCTTTATCCTCAGGTGCTCAAAGGCCACGATGACCACGTGATCACGTGCCTTCAGTTCTGTGGGAACCGAATAGTCAGCGGCTCTGATGACAACACGCTGAAAGTGTGGTCAGCGGTTACAGGCAAGGTAAGTTGGTTGTTTTTTCTGAATCCCTTAGGAAATGACCTACAGGTTGAGCACTGGTATGTCAGAAATGCTGCTGTGCCAGCAGACCCACACTGCAGGGTGGTCTTTGGTGCCGTGCGGTGCAAGAATAGGAAAAAAAAAACCCCATACTGGTAAACATTTGGGTCATCTTTTCCTACACAGAAATTAGTCTAGCTCAAAAAAGTCACCTTGATGTGAAATTGCAATGCTGCTCGTGTTGCCATTGGCATATATCCTTGTCCTCTTGGCAATTCTGCTATTCTTGTGGAGTCGTTTGTGACACGGATTCCAAAGAATTTGGGTAGATAACATTACTTTGTCTTCCTTTAATCTTAATTTAGCCTGGTTTTGCCCCTCCGGATCTCCCTTTCTCACTTGTCTTCTAGCATTCTTTCTGTTGTTTTCAAGTTATTGAAATGGGTTGTTCATTTTACTGCTCCTGATTTCAAATACAGAGTTCGTTTTTCTCTAAGCTATTATGTTGCTGAACCACCAAAAAAAAAAGTAACTTGCTTTAGGTTTAAATATTTCCTATTAAATTTGATCCAGCTCAGGCAGGAATTTAATAAGCTTCAATAATTTAATTTTGGCTTAGAGAAGCAAAACAATATGTGCAATCAAAAAAACCAGTACTGAACATTTCACTCATGTTAGAACATCACAGCTACTCGGCACACTGTTTTTGTTTTAAGGTGACTTACTGACCATGCTCCAAGGATATAGAAAAGGCCTCAGGGAAACAGTTCTTTTTCCTTCTAGACTAGTACTGCGTGTACTTAGATTTGTTTTAATGATATAGTTATGTGAACAACAGCACAGTTATTGAGGATAACAAGTTTAAGATGTAAAAGGTACCCACTTTATAATGTTCAAGCTGAATGTATTAAGCATTTGTCTTTGCATGCCTAGAAGATCCTTGATGTGATCGTAAATACTACTGTGGGGAAGAATAAAATTAAAAGCAATAGGCAGCCTCACCCTGCCTTTGTTGGCTTTGCTACAGCAAACTGCCTAATGAAGGAACCCATATTGAAATTTACATTTTTTAATTGAAAAGGGCAGCCTAAACTCCAGTGAAAAATACCTCCTTTGTACATACCACGCTCTCAAAAGCAAAATGTTCCTTTAAATATATAAAGTTGATCGTAGTAGCATGGCTTAAGAATTCCTGTTCAGTAATTTTTTGAAACCAATTACAAATCCTAGTGTGACTATTTACCCCAAACCTTTAAGAGAGACAGAAATTGCACATAAAAGATGGAGGAGTACGGTATGAGCCCTCATGCCTACTGATGCTGAAGAATTAATAAAATAAGAAAACCCTAAAGGTTGGTTTGTGCAAATGAACATGACTAAATAATTCCCTTGACAGATGTAAAGCCCAAAATAAGGATTCTGTGTTCTTACTGCTTTAGAAGGATGATTTCGTAAAATATGAGCAAACAGGTTGAAATAAAATAAAATGTAAAAAACCCCAAAAAACACACACACAAAAAAACCCCCAAAAAAACCCCAAAAACAAGAGCTGTAAAAGTGCATAGCCGCTATGAAGTGAAAAAGATGGATTTGATAGGAATGAATTAAGCTAGGAGCCAGAAATTGCAGAAGACTGGTAAAAGATGTTAAATAACAGGAAATCTATGTGCTGAAAAAAAGCAAGGTATTTTCAACGATGTCAGAAAGAACAGGATATTAACAGAAATTAGTATACTATCACTGGCACAGAAAAATTATTTATTTTGGGAGAAGATTCATGTGATGGAAAGACAGCATACACTTAATTTCAGCAGAAACTCACAAGGATGTTAAATAACAACTACCAAAGTTATGCTTTTTTCTTATTACAGTTGATCAGATAATCTGTATTTGATGATTTGGTTTTTTTTCCTAAAGTAACCTGTGAGTTAAAATTGGTGGTTTTTGAAAAGGTATGAGGGCAAGGAGAGGGCAAGGATGGCCAGAAAGCTAGAATGTGTCAATGTTTAAATGGAGTAAACTGAAAGTCTGGGTGTTTAGGATACGTTATCTCAGATAAAAAATACTGGACTACATGAAGAGGAGTCAACTAAAAGTTAAAGGCATGCCACGGCAATTAATGCCTCTTAGCATTAGATTACAGAAAAAGAGATCATCAAACTGTCTTGACCTCCTTTCTCATGAAGTTACAGGTTTGACTGATAAAAATAATAGTGCAGAAATAGATGGCTCTGTGCACTGCCAGACTGTATCCCCATGCCACGACTGAAGAAAATAGAGCAATGCAAAAATCAACATGGCACATATTTAAATGGGTTAGAAAGTGGGTAATTATAGCGACCATCTTGTTAATGTAAATGCAGAATCTTCATGGAGTATCTTTCTAGGGGGGGTCTTGCACAGATCTCTTCTTGTCTGTGTTTAATTAGCACTTTAGAGGAAAGCAGATACAGTCGTTACTTGTAAGGAATGCAGCCTCAGAGATGGAGGAAAGTCATTGTTCTAGAGTGACAGAGGTTTTATAGAAGTAGGTGAGAGCAAACACTGTCTCTACATGGTGAGAAATCACATCATGCTTTTGGGATCACAGAAGGTAGGCTGTGAGATTCTCTCATGGGCAACAGTAAAGTCTGAAAAAGGTTTGTGATCTTGCAGTATTGGTGCTGTAGCTGTGGCTTACAGAATGTGATTTTTCTTGGATAAACAGAGAATACAATAAAACTATATGGTTTATAGATTGGTGGTAAAACTAAGAGAATGCTCTCTCCTGTTCTAACATTTATGCTTCAAAAAGCTATTGGAAAACCTGCAGTGACTCAGAAAAATGCCAGGAAAAAATGACTCAAGGTTGCAAAACATGCCCTGTACTGAGAAATTTGTAAAGACAGTTTAGCTTGCCAAGGGGAAGATTATGAGGAAAATTCCTTATAGTCAAATTACCAACAATTGAGAGAGAAATCTGAGGAGTATTTTTGAAAACATGGGATTTGATTATTCAGTCACAAAGTAGTCTTCAGGGGTCTTCTGGCTCTTGCTATGTGAGACTGCTGTTACCTCCTAGATGACTTTTTGACAAAGTTGAATGGAAACTGAAGTAAACTAAGCAAAATATTTCTTTTCAGTGTTTGAGAACCCTGGTTGGGCACACAGGCGGAGTCTGGTCATCACAGATGAGGGACAATATCATCATCAGTGGGTCTACAGACCGAACGTTGAAAGTCTGGAACGCTGAGACTGGAGAATGCATACACACCTTGTACGGACACACCTCCACCGTGCGCTGCATGCACCTCCACGAGAAGAGGTAAGGCTTTGTCCAAAGCTATAGCCACAGTTTGGCTTCTAATTTACACTTGAGTTCTCAGAAAATGTTTGTTAAACTTGGGTGCCTCACCCAACATCGAGTGAAATACAAACCAGGGGAAGCATTCAAACTAAACTACGTACAAATCAACACAAGGGATGAGATGATTAATAAAAGCAAAGGCATGAGGGTGCTAATTAAAGAACAGAAAATTGAGTCATGTACTCTATGAAGTCAGACTCTACATTATTTCAAAACTAATTCTTTCTACGCTGTGTTGCCATCTCCCACACAATGAATACTTTCCCCTTTTAGTTAAGGCTACATACTTGCATTCATTTTACAGAATGACTTTTTAACTATCATCACTTCATGATTTTATTTATATGTTTTATAGATCATAAATATAAATTATATTTTGTTTATATATTAAGATTATATCTTAATTTCTGCAATAGTAAACTGTGTCTCGATTCAATGAGCATTGACAAAGCTCTTTTACTGGGTAGTGTGGAGCTGTGGGCAGAGGGCCTGTTAGTTGTGATTTTTTCTTTATCAATTCTATTAATATTAATTAATATTAATTCCGTCTCATTTCTGTTCTTGCCTAAAAAAGCTTTTAAAAGTATAAACTGAAAAAAAATCAACCAGAATAACTGTTAATTTACTACAACTTCTGAAGATCTTCTTTGTTTAATTGTTATAATTAGTTAACTCAGTCATTAAAACAGAATGCCCACAGCACTGGCAGGAGCTTAGCATATTCATAAGCTTTCATAGATGGATACAGCAGTCCACAGCATTTCTCATGGCATCATTTTGCTGTCCAGGAATGAAGTGCCTTTTTAAATACTGATTGCTAATTATATCGAGTAGACAGATCCTGAGGAGGTGAGTAGAGTAAGGAAGAAAAACTCTCAAGTCATTTGCAACCCTAATAAAATGTCACGCCAAACCAGATCTTTGGTGGCTTGTGGACTAATGCTATCTAATGTCCCAATTTAAAACTCATGACTGATTTATACCCAAGTCTTAATTGTTTTAATACTTTTATGTCCAATGCTAAGTACGGGAGGGGTTTTCTTGTTCCTCCAGAGTGGTCAGTGGGTCTCGAGATGCTACACTGAGAGTTTGGGACATAGAGACGGGCCAGTGTTTACACGTTCTGATGGGCCACGTAGCTGCAGTTCGGTGCGTTCAATATGATGGCAGAAGGGTTGTAAGTGGTGCATATGATTTTATGGTCAAAGTGTGGGATCCAGAGACAGAGACCTGTCTGCACACACTGCAAGGGCATACTAACAGAGTCTACTCATTACAGGTATGTGATTTTCATCTGCTGCTTTAGTTTCCTTAGATAACATTTAAAGTCAGTTTATTTCACCTTGTTTATTAAATTGTGGGTACCTACCCAGAATTATAGAGGTCACAAGCATATAGAGGAATCTGTGATAGTCCCCTCTTTCATCTTGTTACACTAATTATATATTGTCTTAATTTAGAAACTGAGATTTATTTTTTTTAGAGGAGCATTTTTATTAAAGCACCTGGTACAATAAAGCCCAAATCTCTCTACCAGCAAGTTAAGTACTTTTGTGGGTTGCTGGGTTGTTTGGTTGGGATTTTTTTTTAAATCTTGCATGTATTTTGGAGCTAAGTTTTCGCGTTGCCCAATGAAATTCTAAAATTACTTCTTTAAGTAAATCAGATAATATAGTAAATTGAAAATATGCCAAAAAGCCTATTGGATTAATGTTCTGAACTACACAGGTCTTACGTTGTAGTCCCATCTTCCAGTTCCAAACTGCAATTCACAGTAAGGCTGAACCTAAAATTTTAATGTTCCAGTGTGAATCTCCATCCTTCTACTTCCTCTTCTCTGAGTAGAGGCCAGATGTACAACTGTGAGGCTTTGTCAACAGAGTTGTTGTTGTAGATGCAGTTTGTTACGGCGCTGCTCAGTGGCACAGCTCTATTGCCTACCAGTCACCCAGACTGCTCATTGGAATGAAGCTGGCACAGATAACACGTAGACCTCATGTAGACTTTTCTTATCTTGACTAACCCAAAAGATCATCTTGTTCATTCATAGATTCAAAGCATCACTTCCAGGCGTTGAAAGGCGAAAGAAATTAATTTCATGCTTGTGCCTGTTCTCACCACAATCTGGCAGGACTTGAAAAAGAAATTAACAAAGACAGTTCAAAATCGGGAAGTTGCATTCGGCAAGTAACTGCTCTGGTTTGTGCCTCAAAAGGAAGCTCAGTGCTAAAGACATTTTTCATAAAGTATATCTTCCATAAGGTATATTTCACCATAATAGCTTAAATATGGACAAAATACCCAATTGCTTTCAGAGAACCACAGAATTGTCACAGTTGGAAAAGATCTCTAAGATCACCATGTCCACCCATCAGGAAAAAACAAAAACACACACAAAAAACCCCACCAAAAACCAAACGAACAAATAAAAAAAACACCACCGAAACCACCTCACCATCCCACTTAGAGCCTGTTCTGAAATGCCTCATCTACACATTTTTTGAATTTTTTGGTGACTCCACCACCTCCCTGAGCCGCCCATTCCAGCACCTGACTGCTCTTTCAGTAAAGAAATTCTTCCTAATATCTAATCTAAACCTTTCCCAAAATATATAGCAAAATTTATCCAAAAAAATCTCCAACCCTTCTCTTACGTTCAGATGTTGAGGAGTATTCCCTAGACAAGCAGCAAGCAAGTTAAAAATGCTGCTATACTACCTACCTATCTCTCAGAAATATTCCAAAGGTTGTAATTCATCTAGGGCAGTTTGGAAACAGTATGCTATTCAGCCTTATCTTCACCACTAGCTCTTGTTTTGGCTTATGAATATTCATATCTTGCTCTGATACTGTACCAATAACAGATCAAATAATTGGGTTGTGTTACACACCCGTACTATTTACACCCTGTAAATGGAACTTGGCATTCTGAAACAAATTTCAGGGGGGGCCAGGAGGCTACAGGTGCTTCCAGTTTTAGGACAGAAAGATTCTTTAAAATTGCAGGGTGAGCTCCTGCCCTTTGGCCTGAAATAGCCCCAAACAGCAGAACTCCTATAAAAAGAAGACTAAGGCTGAATACTCAGCCCATCCTCCCTGTCGCTGCTTCATGGCAGGTTCTGTTGCACTTCAGTATTTCCCCATTTGTAGACCCCCTAACTTTTTGCAGAGATACTTACGCAGCAGTTGAAGACTACAGACTAGACTGCGTTTTCTTAGCTGCCTGTGAAGTAGTCCACAGATTCTCAGGGTTCATGGGTAACAGCTCCACCACTGATCCAAAATGTTGTCTGTATCAAGAGTAAAATCTGTCTTGAATGCCCAGCCTTACAGCTCTCTTTATGCATACCTTAGGTACATGGAATACAGTTAATTTGCAGGAAAGGGGGAAAGAATTCAAAATTTGTTACATCAATCTGGGTTAGTTCTTTTTAGGAAAGAAAAACATTCTGTAGTGTTTCCACCCAACAAGTCTGCTGGGCTACTTCACGCTCCTCCTCCTTTTAGCTGAACTCAAATTAATTTGCACCCTCTTTTGAAAGCGAGGTGCTGAAAACAGGATGCAAAATTCCAGTCAAACTCTTGATCAATGCTTATTAGAATTGAGAAGTTTTTTTTATAGTGTGCCCCTGTTTCAGAAACCAGAGTGTCCTTTTTTAGTGTATTTTCACCAGCAATGCATACAGCAGATAAGCAGTCTGTATGTGTCAGTCACTCTCTAACCCTATTTGGAATCTGGGTGCCATGCTAAATCATGTTTGACTGTAGAGATCTAAGATACTAGTTTTCTGTAGGTTTTATGAAAATAAGTAGGGTCAGAAGTTGAGTTCCCTTAATCGGGTTCTTTCTTTGCCATCATTACATACCAGTCAGTCCACATGGATCAGTAGTGTTGGATTGCTCTACTGTAATAAAAGACTCCCATCTATCCTTCATTCACCCAGTCTGCAGCTGTAACCTTCATTCATTCCCTGCCAATCTCAGATCTTCACAATTTTGTTCTTGACTTTTACACTCTTTGCTTTGGGTCACTGCTACCATTTTAAATGTCATCCCAGTCCTAGAGAAAATACTAAATGCCAGACACCCCCAAGAACTCTTTCTGATATCTCCAATAATGCTGTGAACAAAATTCTGAACCGGATAGTATCCCTGCCTCAAATTTGCCTCCCTCTTTGTGAAAATACAAGCAGGACATCTGCTGTTTCACGTGGCTTTTTACTCTTATCACAGAAAATATATCATACTGGTTAAGATCATTTTACCACAAATCTATGTTTGCTGCTACTTACTGCACTGCTAAGGGCTTAACAACCAGATTGATTATTTGTTAGTTCCTTCTGGAAATTGAAGTTAGGCTGACCGATCCATAATTCCCCAACTCCCATCATCATCTCCTTCAATAAAGAAAGGAATTGTTTTTTACCATCTGAAAAATGGTCAGCCTTCCCTGGGTTCTCAAAGGTAGCAGCAGATGTTGCCGAGATTGTCTTAAAACAACCTGCCCTACGTGGAGTTCTTCCCCATTCCAGCAAATGCTTGTACTGAGTTGTCAGTGGTGTCAGTACTACCACTCAGATGGCTGAGGACTGAAGCAAAAAAAGAGTTAAATAGCTGGCCTCACTTGAGGTTTCCTTCCCACTGAGCATAAATGAGCTTTTTTTATTTTGGCCTTTCCTCTTGTTTGGGTTTTGGTTCTTTTCTTTTTTTTTTAACAGGGTAGTGTTTTATCAGCCTTAACGGCTCTGGCTAGTTTTATCTTGGTTTGTGTCCTGCCTTTCTGATTTTTGTCCCAGTGTGCTCTTTTAAACACATCTATTGATCTAGTTTCTACTTTTTGTACAATTCCTTGTGCTTTTGCCAAGTGGGTCTTGGTAATTTACTACACTTCCTATCTTTCCTTCGCACGGTATAGTTTGTGTCTTTAAGAAAGTGCCAACTCTCCTGAACTCTTCTTCCCCTCAGAGAACAGATACATGAAAACCACATGGGAAGGAAGTCTCAGTTTATTGAAGTATTCCTCCTTGAAGCCCACTGGTTTTATTCTACTGCTCTTTGCCCTTCCTTTTTTGAGAATTCTGGACTCTCATGTCAATGTCACTATCACTCAAGTTACTTTCCACCTTTATATTCCCTACATGTTCAGTCCTCTTGGTCAGAAGTGCCTCATCTCTTAGCTGATTCCTCTACATGTTCATGTTCTATATATTTTACTTTATATATAATATATGCCCCCAAAAATCCATGAATTTGGACATTCAGGTTAGCCTGTACGCCTTTCCCTACAATGACTAGGAAGGTAAAAGTTCCTTACTGCACACAATTAGAATTATAAAATGGCTAAACCCAGCATTTTGCAATTATATTCCTTCCATTTTCCTATGTTTTGGTTTTTGTGCAGTTGATTCTGGATTAATGTTGTTGCCCTTCTCCAGTTTAAAATCCCTCTGATACGGGAAAAGCAGGTTGGGCTTATTAACATCTCTGTTAGGAAAACTACATTCTCTTCCTGTTGAGTGCTGTGGTACAGTCACTGTTCTGGTCTTTTCAAAGGAGTTGTATTACATTTAGAAGACAAGTGGTTCAGAGTCTTTCTCCTTGAACCACATCCTTCATAGGCCGTGTCTGCAACAGGAAATTACACTGACCATCAAACATGGCCATCTCTACCTAGACTGAATTCTTGCTCTGTAATGCAGTTTCCGGACATACAGTATCTAATGTTGCACTTAGTGAATTAAATGCTTAATAGCCTTCTTTGTAAGATCCTGATATAATTGTTTGTAATAGATTTACCTTTCTTGTAGTTCGATGGTATCCATGTGGTGAGTGGATCTCTTGACACTTCCATCCGAGTTTGGGATGTGGAGACAGGCAACTGCATTCACACGCTAACAGGCCACCAGTCTCTCACAAGTGGAATGGAACTCAAGGACAATATACTTGTGTCTGGGAATGCTGATTCTACAGTCAAAATCTGGGACATTAAAACAGGACAATGTTTACAGACATTGCAAGGTGAGCTTAAACTACCTTTGTGTAAATCTAATCTGCAGTAATCTATGCTGCAGGTTCTATATTAAAAAAACCCCACCACTTTTAAATAATTACATACAAAGAAACAAGCACAAACCACTCACATTTTAAGTATTTTTCTGATGACAGCTGTATAATCTTTCTCTGAATTAGAAGAACAAAATGTATTTAATCTAATCTGTTCACATCACTTGCCTATTATGAAAGGCAGATGGTCTGGACTGATAGCAATTTGCTACGGGTGTATTAGCCTAATAAGCCACAGAAATATGTAGGAAATGACATCTCAAAACAGTCAGTCAACGTATTTATTTAGGGGTCACTTGGATGTTTCAAAGTCTACTGATTAATTGGATCGGGAGGCAAAGTACACTGTCTGTTGCAATAAATCAAGATAAATGAGCAGAAGAGATTTTCTTTATTTCGGTCAGGAGAAAGGCTTTTGTTTCCATTTTGACAGTTGCCACTCAGGCATCATGCACGCAAGCACATCGTTTTTGTTTCTCCCCACAAAAAAAGTCTTCTATCATTCCCATATATCATATGCAGCGTTGCTGGCTGGAGCAGAAAATTCAATTTCCCCATAAAGCAGAGTCTGCAGCTTTAACAGTATATATTTATACGTTAGCCTGTAACTGCCAACATGTACTGATAGAGTCATCTCATCAGAACACTTCAAAGGGACTTGGACACAAATGTTTACAGCGCTCACCTCCTTCTGGAAGGTTGAAGTTCGTGAATGTCCAGGTGCACACTTGCCCTGTTGTTCGTATCCCACAAACCAGATGCCCGTAACAAAGAAGGCAATATTGGGGAAGCTTTCTAAATGTGCCTTCAAGGCCTCTGTACACTTTAATGTACAAAACCTGAGCTAACCCATCTAACAGATAGAAACAGCTGTATGCAAAGAGCTAGGCTGCGTAAGCAGTGCTGTCTGACATACCTACAAATAAAACCGTTTTGGTTTACCGTTGCAGGTCCCAACAAGCATCAGAGTGCTGTGACCTGTTTACAGTTCAACAAGAACTTTGTAATTACCAGCTCAGATGACGGGACTGTAAAACTCTGGGACTTGAAAACGGGTGAATTTATCCGCAATCTAGTCACGTTGGAGAGCGGGGGAAGCGGAGGCGTCGTGTGGCGGATCAGAGCTTCCAACACGAAGCTGGTGTGCGCGGTCGGGAGCCGCAACGGGACTGAGGAAACAAAGCTGCTGGTGTTGGACTTTGACGTGGATATGAAGTGAAGGGCAGAAAGATGAATTTGTCCAAACGTATAGACGATGTTCTCCTTTCCCTCCCCCTGAAAAACAAACAAACAAAAAAAAAAAAAAAAAGAAAAAAGAAAAAAAAAAAAGAAAAAGGAAAAAAAAAATATCCCTTGTCCTTGGTGGTGCAGGATGTTGGCTTGGGGCAACAGATCCTAAAGACCTACAGACTACGAAGGAGAAGACAAAGATGACAAACTATAACTGACAAGAGAGGCATTTGCTGTCTCGTCACATAAAAAGGCTACACTTTTGGACCGGGGCAGCTTTGCAAAAATACGACTTTTGAAATGAAACCAGGTGCAATTATTTCTTTACTTTCCTCCAACTGCTCCTTGAGCAATTGGGAGGTGAAAAACAAACAAACAAAAATTGTTAACAGTTCTTCTTAACAGGTTATTTTACCACAAAGATCTTGAAAGAAGCTGCACAGGCGAGCCTGCTCGTGCACCCCTGGGCCACTCTGGGTCCCGGCAGCCCCTCCGAGCAACGCGCTGTCCCTTAGCCCTGCTCTGAGCAGGGGGTTGGACCGGACAACCTCCAGAGGTCCCTTCCAACCTCTATGAGCAGTCACTGGTTGACTTTCAAAAACTAGAGAGCATCTGCAATGAAAAAAACCAAACCAACCAAACAACAACAGAAACACCAACACAAAAACAAAGAGTCCATTCCTGGTGTGGAAAAGCTAAAATATTACTGTGAATTGTTTTGTACAGTTTTATCAGAGCTTTTTCTTTTTTTTTTCCTTTTATTCCTCCTCTTTTTTTTTTTTTTTTTGCCAACCATTGCCAATGTCAATCACAGTATTAGCTTCTGTTTAATCTATTTACTGTTGCTTCCATCTACACTCTTCAATGCATAAGTTGCTCTGAGGTGGCAAGTTGTCCTGGGTTTTGAGAGTCCTCTGATGGATTTAATTCGCAATGCTGGTGCTAGAAGTAGGTCTTCAATTACGGGATTGTTGTCCCACCCCTGTACTGTATTCCCAGTGGCCAAACTTATTTATGCTGCTAAATGAAAGAAAGAAAAGCAAATTATTTTTTTTTATTTTTTTTTTTCTGCTGTGACGTTTTAGTCCCAGACTGAATTCCAAATTTGCTCTAGTTTGGTTACAGAAAAAGACTTTTTGCCACTGAAACTTGAGCCAACTGTGCCTCTAAGAGGCTGAGAGTGGAAGAGTTTCAGACAATTAAGAGTGAAGTTTGCCTGCAAATAAAGAATTGAGTGTGTGTGCAAAGCTTATTTTCTTTTTTCTGGGCAAAAATTAAAACACATTCCTTAGAACAAAGCTATTGCAGCCTGTTCTGTGGGGAAGTTTTTCTTTGTGAGGGCTGTGGTGAATGGAATGAACATACATTAAAAAAAACTGACAAAATTTTTAAAAAATATTATAAAATACAAAAATGAAAATAAAGTTGCTGGTCAGTCTTAGTGTTTTACAGTATTTGAGAAAAAAAAAAAACAAACAACAGAACAACTGTTACAGTTATTGCTGGGAGGAACTGACAGAGCAAAAACTTAGGTTTTTGTAAAGATGTCACATGCAAACAAAACGAGAAACAAGAGTCAAATGGTTTGCCTCATTCTCCAAGAGCCACAACTCAAGCTGAACTGTGAAAGTGGTTTAACACTGTATCCTAGGCGATCTTTTTTCCTCCTTTTTTTTTTTTTTTGTTGTTTTGTTTTGTTTTTGTTTTATTTATAGTCTGATTTGAAACAATCAGATTCCAGTTGGTTAATTTTAGTTATGTAACAACCTGACATGATGGAGGAAAACAACCTTTAAAGGGATTGTGTCTATGGTTTGATTCACTTAGAAATTTTATTTTCTTATAACTTAAGTGCAATAAAATGTGTTTTTTCATGTTAGTATGTCTTTTTTTTTTTTTTTTTCCTTTCTATTTCTTGTTGTTAATTTAATCTCATATACCCTACAAAGGGCAAAGCAGGTCAAGTTGCTCATCTTACTGGTAGGTACTAAAATATGTCGCAGGACTTTTTATGTAACCCTTCCACAAACAGGTGTGCAAGTGTCCTCTCCTTCAGTTGCCATATAGGATTTGTGAGATGAGCCTCAACAAACACGCAGGAAAGCCATTAGCTTTGACTCTGGAGGGAACTAGCTATAAAAAACTGCTCAAGTACGTAAAAGTTCTTCCGATAGCATCCTGTTACTGCATCTTAAATTGAAACAATGTTTATTATTTATGGATTTCAATCAATTGATTGCAGTCTTGACAGCAGAGAATAAATCCATAAATACAACTAAAATCAAAGGTAGGATTATAGGAGAGCTTGTAATAAAGCTTCTGAAGAAGAAAAAAAACCCCACATCATTCCAGATCAGTCCCACAGCAGTTTTATCAGCACCCTGAAACCAAGGTAAGTCATCATCTGTCTGAGAAACTTACCACTTGAGTGGCTGTTTCTCCCTCAAATCATCTTGACCAAGATCATTGCTTTCTTCTGTGTTAGTCTCTTTCATCAGGGCAAAGCATTTACTTGTGCAGGACAGTTTTCTACAGGGAACATTAAAGAAAACCAAACCAAAACATTAGAAGAGAAAATACATGGATGGAAAAGAAAACTATATATATACTTATACATCTATAACTATGTGCTATTCAAATGTAGTTCCAATCCCAACATTATGCAAAGGAACACTGAAGGATCACGCTTCCATCTGGCCTCTAGAGATTAAAAAGCCATACAAAATGACTGAGCAGCTACAAATTGTAAAAAAATCTGTTCATCAAGTTGGTGTTTAAGGGGGGGGGGGGGAAATAATGAAATCGCAGCAGGCACGGACATATAAAAGCTATGATCACCTCAGTATTTATGTAAAAACAGTTAGAGAGCTAATCCTCTCCTAAAATGACAGTGAGAGATTGTCAGGAGTTCACGTCGTTCTGCTGAGAAGGCAGCCAGGACTCCCAGCCCCCTGATGACAGAAGGTACATCAGTCTGGGCTGAACTACTTATGAAAGAGGATGAAAATAGAAGGGTAAAAATGTGAATATTTTATACAGGGAACAGAGCAATAGCTTTTAAGATTATGCAATTTTCTTCCGTGATGTGTAGAAATTGCAACAAGATGTTTTCAAAGAGCAAAAGCATGGGCCTGACACAGTGCAAGAGAAAGAGATTTCTGAGTAACTTTGAGCTGGAGGGCAGGAATACAAATGGGGGCAGAAGAGTGAAATGACAGAAGAGGAAAACTAACAAATCCAAATCTGTTCAAGCTGAGTTTAAGTACACTTTATGCAGCCAGTATGATCAGGACCAAACTGTGCTTAGCCAGAATTGAGAAGTTTTCTGGTTGATAGTGTAGTTTCAACGCTATCTTATGTTCAAATTAATGCAGAAGAATTTGAACCTGTTAAGCAAACCACATATATAGCTTCCTGCACCCCAGATTTAGGTAAAAAAAAATTTACTGGCTGCAAAGTCAAGAGGTGATAGACTGTCACATGAAATACAAAAAACAATGCAATACTTAAAACTTACCTTTTTTTAAAAGGCTTTTCCCCTTTAATAAAACAACTTCACAAAGTTAATTGTATCAGTGCTCTAAAGATTTCTATTTTGTCCAAAGTCTGTTTAGGTTTGTAGGAGTCGATGTGGCTTATGAGACACCCGAACAACACAGTTCAATAAGCAGAAATTTGTTAATGTAAGTGACAGCGTTTCAAAAGTGGGCCTGTAGTAGACACATTGTGTAAGAAACTGTTCAAGCGATTTTTCTTTACAGTCGCCTTATTACCACCTTTAAATTGACACACTCATCATAACATAGTTTGCTTAGTATGATGTCTTCAGTTTGGCAGCACATTCTCCAACTGAGGCTGTTGAGGAAAGATCTTCATTTGGTGTAATTAGATTTTGATTTTAAGGTGGGTGAAGTGTTTTGTTGGGTTTGGGTTTTTTTAAGTAAAACCATTTACGAATAATAGTATAAGACTATAACTGCTTTGTGCTGTCAATGTGCCGGCAATTCTTGAATCTAGTGGCTTACTTACCATAGGCTATGTGAAAACATCTGCAGCTATCCTAGACAGATTGCACTAGTGTCTTTGGCATCTTACTCTCTTGTTTTAATGTTGATTCCCTTTCATCTTCTTGTTTTAGCCCCAGAAAGAGCATCCTCCTTTTCTCCTGTATTTGAAGTCAAGTAAACAAAATTTGAAAAAAAGAAAAAAGGTAGTATTCTTAGTGGGCCTTGATTTTAGCTAACAGTAAGTCAGAAATAGCACTGCCACTTCCTCCATTAGCTTCATCCTACAGTCTGTACTTACTCAAGAGATAAGACCAGATATTTAACAGCTCTGTCTACACCAATTTGTAGTTCAAATCAGCAGCTCTCCCAACAGAGTACAGTGCTGCCCTGGAGCACACAAACAGGATTCCTACAGGGTATAATTAAACCTGGAGCAGCGCTCCAGGAGCACACCCCAGGCACACTAGTGGACCATGTGGGACCAAACCAGAGCTGGTCCAACGCCTCAAAAATATATCCATGTGGACATTAGGTCCTCAGGACAAATAAATTGGTGTTCCAGCTCTGCTTCTACTGCACAGCACTAATTCCTAGTACAGGTGTAGCCTTCAAAAAACTCTCCCACAGCACCCCTGGCTCCTGATTCATAATCAGCAACCAGCTCCCATCCAAACAGCAGCACCAGAAAAACAGCATCCTCCTGGTACCACTACAGAGGTTTTGCCAGAGAAAAAGTTCAGATGCTTTCAACTCTCAGCAGGCTTATGGAGAGATTCTTCTTACTGGCTTATGGAATCCAGTTTAAAAAGAAATACAAATCGCTCGCTGTCAGTCTGGCCAAAATTTTCTACCAACAAGACAACACCTGCATCATTCAGAGAAAGAAATCATGAAGTTCTGTAATTATATAGGCAAAAGAACCAGATTATAACAATAAAAAAAGAAGAACCTGCCAGTAATTCCTTGAGTCACTTTGACCAAACCACTGTCAATTACTTAAAGGGTAATACCAAAAAATACTGACCGCTGAATCTTTAATAAATGTGGGAATATTATTTTCTGTCATTTTAGCTACAAGCTTGATCCCTCACATTGTGCAAAGATACACGTGCTCTGTGATGATGTTCAGTATTTTACAATGATATATGATGTTTATGATTATACATGAAGTATATGATCTATATGATATACACCAGGTTTTTCAAACTTCATCTAAAACTGGCACACACAATTTTTCAAACACCTCTTCAAGCATCAGTGCAGGTTCGGAAATACAACAGATGTTTTAACAGAAAAGCTTTTCCAGATCCCTTCTGAGAGATAGTCTGACAAACTAGGTGTCACCAAAACGTCGGCAGCCAGTACAGGCTCCTGCTCCCTGTTCAGATTGCCAAATGGCCCGGCAGCTGGAGTGGTTCTTCAGAGGAAAGAAATGGTGCTTTGTGCTACCTTGAGCACACGCTGCTGAGAGGAAAATGCTGCAGCACCCTGTGTGACTGCAGTTGCCTAAGAACCAATGGCTTTGTGCCCATGTGTACTGCATTGCTCTAGCCTGGATGGGACATAAGAGCCCTATGAAACCATAACTAAGACAGGAGAGAATCTCCCCACCAACTAGAGATGGCGGGAATCATTAGTTACAGAAGTTGCCACTCAAGAGCTTGGGGGCACAGAAGAATCCAGCCGTGTTTCTAAACTACACACTATACAGGACAACTGAGACTTTCCCAAAGGCATCCTCCAGCTCTCCTTTGACAGACATCACCTCTGCCTTGCTTAGCTCCAAGTTCAACTACCTGGTCCCTACTCGCAAGCTGATTTTGTCCAACCCTATGTGGCAGCAATAGTTTTGGTGAAAGATAAGCAGAGGTCTTCTGCATCACTGTGCTGATGGAATCTATGCTGTACTTTTTGCCACTTTCTGCACTGGGAGAGGCATCCAAACCTAACACCGAATTCTCCAAGGTAGTACATGAAGAGGAGAAGACATCATTCTGCCTAGAGTGAAAGATTTATCATCAGTGTTGCTAAAATGATTTCTACTCTGATTCTAGAATGATGGTGCAATTAGATAAGTTTCAAGTTGACTTCAATTCCATGGACAGTGAAAAAATATGGAAGGTCTATGTCAGCTGGATCAGAAATGACCTATGAAATTTGGAGAAAGGGAGCTGCAATTAATCTGGGGCTTTTTCTGTCCAAGAAATCAAAATTGTAAGTCCTACAACAGCTAGTGCAGGGTATTTCATAATCCTTATCAACAAAGCAGAGGAGTAAGCATCCTTTACAAAGCCTTTAGTCTGGCTGCCACACAACTGAGGATACGACCAACCGTGTTAGTTCGAACTTACATGAACTTCTCTCACCTAGGGCGGGTTGTTTGTTGGGAAGATGAATTAAATGCCCCCAGACGTTCTTCTGTTGTCTGTCTCCTCACGTCAGCTGGTCAGATGTCTGAGGGGCAGGTTTCACAGGGTGCTTACCATGTACACTTCGAGAGTGCTTTGTTCTTTTAATTTAAAACAGGAAACATGGAATGTAGAAGATCCAAAAACTTCAAAGGCAGTTTCCATTGCCAAAGGAGTTGCACTTAAATTCATTCTCTAGATTAAATATTCAAATCTAACAGTGTGGGAAAGATGCTCACACTTTCAAGAGGACTGACAATTTCTAAGGGATAGAGGGATTCAGATTAGCTAGCTGTTAATATCAGTGTGGTAAACTGAGCAGTACAACTGTTCCTAAATGCAAGATTTATTTTGAGCTCCTCAGTTTGAAATTATGTTCTAATAATACCACAGTTCTGCAGGTACAGAATAAACATAGAACACGTTTCCTTTACCCTGATACACAGAAGATCATAGTACTACATTTCCCCTCTCTTTCCAAACTGTGATTTGCTTTTAAGTTTATTGATACATTTCATTGTCGATTTTACATTTCCACATTATAGTTTGGAAAAACAAAGAACTCAAAAGCTGCAGACTAGACAGAGCTCCAAGAATGTGCCTTCAGACAGTTTGCTGCTACTTGTCTGCTTTGGTATTCCTCCTGTCAATTGCCAGTTGACAGGAGTGTTTCAATTAACCAGCATACTACATTTTCCCAAACAAACAAGTTTTATAGAAACATGTTATGTTGTCCTCAGGGGAAAAGTTTGTTTAATTTTTTGTTGGTGTTTCTATTGCCTATTTAGCACATGCTGTAGGCATGCACTGGATGCTGTCTTTACCATTCTGCTTACTACTGCTGAGCTTCAAATACACGGATTTCATCCAAAACAACACAGTAAACATGACGTTCCTTGTGTCCACTCTTCAGTCTCAGACACATTTTTACATTTATAAACCAGATAACTGATCTGTCTGCATTCACCTGTTCACAATCAGTCATTTACCAGCAGAAGAAGCTCTTGAGACTTCACTCTTTATCACTGTTGGCCATATGGCAGAATAGGGACAATCCAGGTCAGAGAAGCAGTAAGATAGAGGAATGCTGTATGCGAGATATCACTAATGTGGTCATCTGTTAGCATAACTAAATAGGATATGGATCCACTAAGCCCACGGGTCTCCAATTTGAGTAGAAAAATTCAAGATTACAGCCTATATTTTAAAAGGCTCACAGTACATATTCGTTTCTATACATACACATTCACATCATGAAACACTTCAGTTTTACATATTTTTAAAAAGACTTGACGACTACATAATCTTTCTGTTTTCTTCTAGCTGCTTCCCTCATTTTCTCCTTCCTTTGGCACTCACTTCAGCTTCCTTATGTTTCATTTCCTCCTTTGTCCTGTTCCCTATGTTTTTCTTTTCATGTTTTACTGTTCATGTCTCTATTTTTCACATTTTTAAGATCCTCCTTATCTTTTCCCATTCAAGGGCTTCTTTGCTTAAAACTGTCACAGCCAGCTTCTCTCTTCCTTTAACCCGAGATCTGAGTTGGGGAGCTAGAGTCTTTTTCACACCAGTCAATAGATAAACAGAAGATGCACTGAAGATACATAAGACGGATGTGAAGCAAATAGAGGGCACTCAGAAAAAAAATCACTTATTTGTCTGCTTCAACATGAAAGATCTAATATTTGTATATCCACAGTCCACAAATTACCTAAATGCTCCAAATGTAATAGGATCAGGCCCTCTAAGCACAGACTGGTCTACCATCAATTTCACAAACAACTGAGCAACAAGCTGGAGCTGCAAGCACCTAACGGGATGCACTTGTCCCAGAAGGGGAAAAGGATTCTGGGCCAGGAGTTGGCAGGGTCATTGATAGGGCTTTAAACTAGATCTGAAGGGGGAGGGGGTCAGTAATCTTGCTTTTTCAACTGCTTGCGATGAACAGTGGGGCAGAACATCAGGGGTTAAGGAATGGAATCCAAATAAGGGCTCTATACCTGGTACCCTGAGGAAAGCCAGAGAGGATGCACTGGGACACCCCCTAGGAGTCAAAGGGGAGTCGCATAAGAGGGTGATTCAGCCAGCCAACTCGCTAAAATGCCTGTACACCAATGCACGCAGTATGGGGAACAAACAGGATGAACTAGAGGTCTGTGTGCGATCTCAGGACCCTGATCTCGTTGCTATCACTGAGACATGGTGGGACAGCTCACACGACTGGAACACTGTCATGGATGGCTATGTCCTTTTCAGGAAGGATAGG
>WTSP01014127.1:0-15869 GCA_025331215.1 Actenoides lindsayi
CCCCCCCCCATCCTCCGTCTTCCCCCAGCTTGTATTACTGAGCATGATGTCCTGTGGGCTGGAATAGCCCTGGGGTCAGCTGGGCTCACGTGTCCCACCTCTGCCCCCCCCCCCAACTTCTTATGCACCTCCAGCCCGCTCACTGCTGGGACAATGAGAAACAGAGGAGGACTTGACTCTGTGTAAATACTGCTCAGGAAAAGAGAAAACCTCCCTGTTCTGTCAGCACTGTTTTCAGCACAATTCCAAAATATAGCCCCATACCAGCTACTACGAAGAAAATTAACTCTATCCCATCCAAACCAGCACAGATGTGGAAGCTCAGATGTATGAGTTGTTTGGTGCTATTGGAGGCAGTTTTCAAGCTTGAATATACAGCGGCATGTTCATCTCATCTCTGGGCAGGCAAAGAAAGAATTCCAAGTAGTCTACAGCCTCAGAAAAGCAAGCTCGCTAAATAAGATTAAAAGATCTTAGAAGACAAGTTTTTAGTGAAAATTGAAGTATTTTATGCTGCTGCAGTAAATTCTGTTCAATGCTAATCAGTGGGAATTGTGACCATGTTAATAAAAAAACAACGTAATTCATTAGGTTTCTCTAATAATGTACTTTCATTTTCCGATCTAGAAGAAGTGACATTAGGCTGGATGTTTGAAACTGCTCAGTCACCTTTCTTTGTTCTTTAACTGTCCCATTTCAGAGATCCTTCCTAGAATCACTGTATAACCAGTTCTCCATTCATCTTCAGACATCACGTGAAGAGATGCAAAAATGCCTCACGTGACAACAGACTACGTGTAAACAATGCTGTCATCTGAAACTAGATTTTGCTTCATGATGTCAAGGTCTTGTTGTGAATTGCAGCTTCCATTACTCGTGCTTCGTTGCTTTTTTCAAAGAGCTAAGGGTCCCTAGTAAAATTGCAATAAGCCACATGATGAAAGGATTCAATAGGTTCTTCCCAACAAGGAAAACATTTATAAACCTCTTTTTTTTTTCCATAACACATGTATTTCCATATTGTAGTTGGGAAGGACCTGACCTTCAGTGACTTTGAGGAGCTAAGAGCATCACCACAGTGCTCGCATGTACTTTACCTGCCTTCGTCTGTAGGAGCTGCTGACTGGGGCTGCCTTTGCAGCGCCTCAAGTATTAGTAGTGATCTTTATGATAAAGCCAACATGAGCACTGCCCTCCCAAGCAGAGCTTGGTAAAGGTAGGATGATTATTTCCTTTCCCCTCTTAATTACCTGGTGGAGTTAAGCTCTCAAAGACTAGCACAGACCGACTGCTTTCTAGAGGCACATGGGCTACTCTGGCTGGTTACTCTGCACAGAGAAATCCTGTGCTCTTTCCATCTCGTGTGACAATGCTGACAGGTTATTGTCTTGTAACTCTGCCTGGAGGATGCTAACAGAAGTAATGCTGGTGGTGTGTCTCCACCAGTGCAACCTCTTTTGTTCTCTTTTTACAATGCTTCCTGGTAGAACTCCTTCCTAAAAAATTTGTCGCTATCCCTCTCTCGCTTTAAATGAGCACATATGTCTTGTCATGATCATCCAAAGGAATGAGGACGTACGTGTCCTGCCACGAGAACTGTGTCCTGCCATAGTTTAGTCTCACTGTATGGCATAGAATAGTCTGGGCTACAGACTGAAACATTTAAATTCCACCTAATTATAACCTAAGTGGAACTCGGAAAGCTGACAAGAAAGCCTGAGCAAGCTGACAGCTCTGTTGGGCTGAGCTTCAGGAGCAGTTAGCAAAGGTGTCACATGAAGTTAGCACATGAGTCGTACTAGAGAGACAGTATGTACATACATGTGTGCAACATGTGTACCTGCCTGTACATCCAGTTTGATTCTTAGGTGTGAAACTTGTATTTTTTTATTTAACTGCAAGCCTTAGGCATCTTCATGTTTCCTTTCTGCTTTTTTCTCCCTAGTATTTTAAATCCATTGTTAAAGTACAGAAATACAGAAGGCAGTACTGCGGCATCTTTTGTATTATGCTAGCAGATAGCAGTGTTCCCAGGTTCTGAATTTAGCATTCTACTTTATTTATTTTCCCTATTTCTTTAGCTCAAAACATTTGCTTTTGGAGATAAATGTAGTCACAATGGTATCACATGAAATTTTAAGTATGGCAATACTGTTTGTGTAATTCCCAGAGGTGTGTGCTGTGTCTAAAGCCAGCAGTGATCTAAACCACTCGAACTAGGGTGAGAGCATCTGTTGGAAAATAACGTGTAAAGATAAATAGCTTGACATAGTGAATTCACTTTGGTGAATTTAAAATCAGTTAAAGAGCAGTAGCAGATGTCTAGTAGAAGCAGGTCTGTTGAAATGGTTTATATCTTCTGAGATTTTTAGTCCTGCATGTTTGTTTTGGGGTGAGGTGAGGAGAGAGAGTCACTGAAGGCAGCAAAGTAAACTGTCTCTCCACGTTGTCACCTGCTGTATTACTCAGGGGGAAAGCGCTGCGATGACATTTTCCCTGCCTCAGGTTTGAAATCCATCTGAGGCTCCTCAGAAAAGGGACTACTTCAGAATCTGCATCTAAATATGGGGAGTGAATGGCTGTCCTGTTCTTGGAGTGGAGTTAAAGGAAAGTTCACTGTTAGAAAATATTTTTTCCGTGGCCATGACAAACAAATGCATCTGTTCAAGCAGAGTGAGAGGAAGGATGTACGACTCCCAGAAGAACCAAAGAAGCAATACTAAGTAGCAGGAAAAAAGTTAAGAGGAGTAATTAACTGTATATTAGGTTTATTTATTTAATCTTCTTTTTACTCTCTTAGTTAGAACTTTTTTGACCAATTCATACTTGGTGTAATTTACATGCTAATTACTTCACATTCAGAATTTTCCTTGCTATATACCTTTGAGTTGCTGAGTAGATGTACAGCGGATACAAATCACATCATGAGCCACTTCTCACTGGCTGTGGCAATCAGTTCAGCAAACATTGATATCCAGAGTACCTCTCTTCTTTCGGAGGTGTGGGTAGCTACGTAAACTCAAGACTGGAATTCTGTACCTTGAAGTAGACAGTGTTTACCAGGAACCTGATGTGAAGCTTTCCCCTCTGTGCTTCTGTTCTTCATACAAGTATGTAACTAACTTTAAAGCGAAGTGATCTCGCTGGGAAGGGCAGACCCAAGCTGGCAGTGGGAGACGTCCTTTGGGCAGTCACCAAAAGCACTGAAGAATAACTAAAAATAGATGGATTTTGCTGCCTTTGTGTTTTACAGTGTTTTAGTTACTGCAAGATGAATGGCAGTAGAGGCAAGACATTCCCCAATGCCTTTTTCTTGTGAAAGCTATTAAGCGGCTTTTGGACGTGCCTGCATCATTCTTGGTTTGTTTTCTCTTAACTTGGCCTCATTTCTCTCATCTCTGTGAGTTCATTACTACTGTGAGATCATTCTGTACGCAGACTGATTTAATACATGGAGATAGATCTTCTGGTGGTATAAATCAGCCTTTAATGTTCTTGGGGTTTAACTGATTTACATGAGATTATGATTCAGACTTTACCTCCAGCCTTAAAATTTACAATGCAAACTATTTATATTGCAGCCATTTCATGCTGGTTTACATAACAAGTACTTTAAATCCACTCTCTTCTTGGATCCTAATTTTTGGGTTAAGTTTTTACTTTTATCCAGGCAAATGACAACAGTGTTATTGATCACGTGCTTTCCAATACAGATTTTAACTCCTGAAGTTCCATTACACTAAAGAAGCATTGTGTTTGCTTCTACATGGCTTTGTCCACTGCAGCTATTTACTGAGATGTGTGCATAAAAAACAGCATTTCTGTTCTCATCATCCTTCCCTGGCTGGGACTGAGTCCAGGTTGCCACGATCAAGTGTTTGCAGCATCACAGTTCGTTTACTGCATAGGTGAGTTTGATGTCACCGGATCGTCGTTTTCTTCCCTGTACCTCGAGTTGAGAAGAGGAACAGACTGTAACTGGGAAGGAAGTTGCTGCTGTGCTACAGGCGCACATGTGTGCTCTTGGAAATCAGCAGTGATAAACAATACACAAAATTAAACGTTTTTAAATAGAATTATTAAAATCCATGATTTGAAGGTGATGACTGAAAAAATGATTTGAAGATTGGTGCTGTATGAAAGAGAAAAGGCAGTTCAGGCACCTAAGGTTCATTTTGTCCTGAAGAGATGAAGCAGGTTTAAGAGTATTTGTATCTAACTTGAATTAGCTGATCACTTGATTACAGAGTATTTAGTTGACTGGTAGCTACATTCCAAGAGATTGAATTACAGTGGTGAGGCAGAGCAGCTCCAAATCCAGGGGTTAAAATGTAAAAAATAGTATCATGAGCTTCAAAATCATGTGGTATTTTCGTGTACAGTTCTGTTTTAGGGGGCTCTGCTCACCCTGCTCCCCGCTGCGTTGGTGCAAATGGTTGTTGCATTGCATCCTAGCTGGAATGACTCAAATTATTACAGTTAGAAACAAAATAGCTGTCTTGGGTGGCAAAAAGCACTGTCAGAATCAGCTGAGAACAGCGATGCGGGTACCAGGGAGGAGCCCTGCGAAGAGCTGCTGCGTGCCCACCGCCTGACTTGTGCTAGAATGGCTGTTTGTGTGGCCCCGCAGAGAACTGCTGTCAGACCTGGGAGAGCTTTCTGGCTTGGGGATTAGTTTTATTTGCCGATATCACTTTGCACTGGCACGAAAGATGTGCAGAAGCGTGGCCCTGTGATGGGAGCAGCCCAGAGAGCGGGGCTGTGCCAGCCCTGCCGGGTGCAGGGGGCTGCTGCTCAGCAGGATGCTCTCCCCTGCTCCTTCTCAACCTCTCTTTTGCCTTCAGCTTTAAGGCTGAGTTAAGCACTTGTGCACAATCTGTATTTTACTTGGACTAGACTTTCTCTTATTAAAGTGCATAAAGGAACTAGAAGCCTGCAAACCAGTCAGCTGATCAAAGTATTAGATTGCCAAAAATACAGTGCCAGGCTGTGACCATCAGCACTCCTTGCTCTTGCTTACTGCTGCTGGGATATTGTGGACTGTCCAATACCAGTAATACAAGCAGATATACTGTGTAGTCTCTATAGATCTTCTAGGGTTGGTTGATTGGTTTGTTTGTTTGTTTTTAGAATGCAAAATTAAGGAAATTAAACCCCAACATTTGCTGCATCAAAAATGAAATTTTAATAGTCCAAAGTCAGTACAAAAAATGTTTCCAATACCAAACTGCACTTAAAAAATTTTCTTCATACCATTCCATGCTCACTTCTGACTTGGCTACTAATGCAAATAATATTTTTTCAAAACCCTGTGAGGATTATATTATCCTTATCAGTGTTAGATGTCCAAATATTATCTTTTAAAATGTCAGAAGATACACACAGTGAATATCATCTAACGATACTGGGAAGCTATAACATATTTAATGCCTGATTTTGAAGGTTTAAATTTTAAGTTTGTCCTCATTAATGCCAGTTTTTATTTAATTGGCACTGTTTTTTAAAAGAAGGATTGCCAGCAATTTTACCAGTATTATTAGAAAATGATACTGTAACTTAATCATAGAAAGGTTTTTACATGCATTATTTTACTATTCCTTACAATACATTTGTTTTTCTTGGAAACCAAAACCAAACAAACAATCCCCCAAATAAATGGAATAGTATTAAGCCTTTTTTGACAGTTTGTCTGATCAGTGGTACCACTAAGAACTAATATGAGGAAATTCTCCAATATTTTGCTCTCGCACTGAAAGTTCATCCATCTCTTTTCCTTTGGTTGTGCACCAGCAAGGAGATAGGCAGTGATCGTTACAACTACTTCATTGGGTGTCTGATCCCACACTGAAGCCTTATCAGCACGTGGAGAAGTGCCTCTGAAAATGGAGTTCAGGCTACATTCTTGCATCAGGGTTTTTTGTTCAAGTAATAAGATGATTTCTGTGATGTGAACTGAAAGCCACACACTTGAAGTCACCAATAGAATGGTTGTGGCTCCGTGGGTCTTTCTCTAGCTTATGTTCCTGCTGTGCCTCCATGAGTCTTCATTTTTTGGTTCAGTTTGAAGTGCTGACTGTTGTGACAAAGGGCTGCTGGGCTGTACCCTAGGTAGGTTTTTTCCCCTCTCTTCAGAGTAACATCTGTTAGCCCCTAAATTTTGCTGAAGCCCCGCGAGTAACAAATGAGAAAATCTCAGCGTCCAATTCTGTGTGTAGTACGCGTGTGTTCTGTTAGATGAAAGGACAAAGAACGGGCACCAGAACTGATCCTGATACGCAGTTTCCCCAGCTGTGCCGGAGAATTACCCCTTTGTTACGGCGTTAGAAAGCGGGGGGACATCGACTGGTCAATCAAAATATGCTGTTGATCAGTCTACTTAGGATGTGCATTTTTACTACTGGATTCAGTCCCAGAATTACTTGGCTGTGTTCTGCTTAGCATAGAGAACTCCAGCTCCCTCGTCCTTGGTATAATAGAGCCTGACAGCATCGCAGTTCTAGCTGGTGAACCACTACAGAACAGGAGGGTGCACTTTTCACGAGTATCCTATTGGAACAGATCTGGTGCAAATCAGTACAATGCCGCCTGCAAATTAAGCCATCACTGCTCTTTCTCGTGTGCGAGGCACTGGTTTTGTAAGGGTGCGAGAGCAGATGATGGAAATAAGTCCCATCTCTAGTTTGCAGCAGCTGACTGGAGTTTTCCCAGTAGGTTCTCAGTTCTAGTGGGGTGTAAGATGGGAGCCTGCAGAGGGAAAAAGGAGGGTGCAGCAGGTATTGAACAGCAGTACAGACTGATAGGAATACAAATTAGCTCAAAGTTAGACCTGGGTAGGATCTTAAAAGTGATGTAGATCAACATAAAAATTCACTAGATGTTTCAGTAAGTTTCTTTGAAAATCTTTCTGCCATAGAGTATGTATTCTAGCACTTTACAGTGAGATCAAAAGCAGAAGTA
The DNA here is from genome assembly GCA_025331215.1 of Actenoides lindsayi. NCBI lineage: Eukaryota > Metazoa > Chordata > Aves > Coraciiformes > Alcedinidae > Actenoides > Actenoides lindsayi. The sequence continues at coordinate 6,958 of WTSP01014127.1, forward strand.
TACAGATTTCAAAATAATTCTTCTAACGGCAAATTAAAAGATTTCTCAGGCTCCTCAACTAATCACACACTTATTTATTAAAACTCTGTTTAAAGTATTCCATTGTTCTCCATAAATATTCATGTTTATTTTAATAAGTGCTTTACAGAATTATTTTAATTCCACCTAAAACCCTTCAGTGCCTAGAGAACTTCATAGTCAGTCCAGGTGTACATACAAATCTGGAATGTATTTCTAAGATGCTGTAGCATACTTATTAAGAGTATTATTAATGACAGCTATTTTTGTTGTTGTTTTTGATTGCCACAAGAGAACACAGAAGCTTGCAGCTGTGATTCTTTGAAGCAACATGCCATTCTTTAGGGAGCTGTTATTTGAATAAAAACAATGAAATCAGTTAGCATAGGTAATAAAATAATTATAGTAATTTATTTTGGCTATTGAGTGTTGAATCCCCTTAGCTAATCATCCACTTAAAACTGTTACTCAAAGTCCTCTGATTGCTTTTGCCTTAAAGTTAAACATCATGAATTCTTACTCACTGATAAATTCATTTTTAATAAATTTCTGCTGTGCTTTTCTACTAGTGTTAATCTGAACACTACCGATAATGTAAAGTAGTGCTACTCCAAACTGGTGAAGGACATTTAGCATTGTCCTGTCCATGAGAAAAGTCATTCCTTGACTACGTTGCATCTGATTACAACTGTACTTGAAGCTCATTTGCTTACAGTTAGTAAAAGCTTATTGATGGCAAAGAAGAGCAGTATTAGAGGAGAGTTTGTTCGTGGGGTGTTGAGAAAACCCTGTGTGAGAGTTGGCTGGACGTACTTCCAGCATGCGCATCAGGAGAAGCGTTCTTCCAGTACAGTGGAAGGACAATAATTAGTGCTTTGAACCCAATATAAATTCTTCCCTGATTAATTTATACTTTGATGCATTTTACTTTGCTGTGGCTTCCAATAAGCCCTTTAAATGTCCAAAACCACATCAGGCAAAGGTTAATTCCTGTTTTAGCTTAGAAAATAATGTTCGTCTTGTTTAAGACAAGAACTCTGGCACTTCCTTTCTTTTATACAGCAAGAGTCCATGGAATCTGAAAAAAGACAGATTCTCACTCTTTACAGAATGACTGGATTTATTTACAGACATCAGAATTTGATCCTTCAGAATGTTATTGCAGAAGTGCTACTTAATAAATTAATCATTTTTCATTAACTGATAACAATCAAAATTGGTCATCTTTAGAGAAAACTTTTCTGTGTGTGTTTTAGCATCCTTTCCCTTGAAGTGTCTTAACTACTCATTTCCTCATATAAAGGACAGGAGAAAGCTGTTCAGTGAAAGCTTTGTATGACAGAGATGAACACACATGTATATGGGATATACAATTAAAATGCTATCCAATTCTCTATAAATGTATGGTCTGAAATCACTTGAAATCAGAAAAAAAAGTTCTAAAGACTTCAGGAGACTTAGAGTTCATGGCCCATGTCCAGCAAGAGGTGTAAAGATGACTACATCCAATATGGGAATGGTTCCAGTGAGGTTTGCCCTTGTGGAAAGCAGTCTCATTGCTTTTCTTTTAAGTCAGAGCCTTACAAGCATATGACAAAATGAAAAATCCCTCAGTGAAAAACTGTGTATCGGTAGCACCAATCTGTACTGAAGGTGATACTGCAATGGTAATTTTAGCTACTTTACTACTGTATTTTATCTCTCAGGCCAGAAAAAGCCAGAGCTTCTAAAGTAGTAAATCTGCTCAGGGGAGAAAGTTGAATTTTGAAGTAAGTGGAAAAGAGGTTCCAGGATGTGGGCAATCCAGGATGCAGTTTCTTAGATGTACAGCCCTCATGGTGCCCGTACGGCTTTGGAAAGATGGGCAACTTGTAGAAAGGTGTCTGGGATAGCAGCTATTTACTTTATCTCTTTGTTTGTCTCCTTGTTTGTATTTTGCCTCATGCTGTTTAATATCGGTGCCTATTTCAGGCACTCACCGCTTGCTACTCCTGAGAAGTGTAGGGACAATCTTTCCTTCTCCTTTCCTCTGAAACTGAGAGGAAAACATTGCCTTAGCCTGAATATTGCAAGGAAAAGACCCAATTGTCTTCTTATTAGGTATGGCAAATTTTGCACCCCAGTGACATTCAAAATAATCCTCAAATATTCAGCAAGATTGGTATTAGGCTGTTCCTGAAACCATTCTCTAGATCTCTGCTTTTAAATACTGCCTGACTTAAAACTAAGGATGTTGGGAGGGCTGTTATTAAGGGATTTTGATATCCACTTTTCTCTCTAAGAGGTGGTTTTTGTTTTCTTTTTGGAGGGATATAAATGAAAATCTTTGGGGAGTTTCAGGCAGGGAATGCCTAGGAACATGAACTCTGCATCGCATCGTTTTATTCCTGTAGCAATCACGCTTTACTCGCAGTGAAGTACCAAACATTGCCATCTTTCACGTAAAGGATTGCATTAAGCTATGCTGCCTAACAAACTGACAATTCCTCTGGAATATAATGATGAGTATTTTGATAAATAAAAACTTCTTAAGCAAAGCCTTTAAATATATATGTTCTATTTCTGCAGTGCTTTAATCATGAACTATACTTGGGTTTGGGTTTTTTTTTCCTTTCTGACTGTTGATACCTAACGTGGAGTTTTCTTTTTCTTTATTGTGCCTCTGAATCTATTATTAACTTTTATGTCTTGGTAGAGGCAATGCTGAGGTCTCCTTTAAGGGGAAAGTGAGGGAGTGGTGAGATTACATGGCTATTGCCCACCATGACTGAATTCTGCAATGCAGTTTGAGATCACTTGTGACATAAAACCCCCCAAATAAATGCATTCCTCCGCTCTGCTTTGATAACACCTATAAAGAACATGGAATATCATTCTTCCAGTCAAAGTTCCTCTAAAAAGTGTGCTAATTGTTCATTTATAATTAATTCAATTTAAATAAGGAAGACTTCAGATTTCTTAGAAATGAAAAAAACTCTTCCAGTACTTAGTCTGCTGCAAAACTGGAAATTTAAAGTCTAATCTGATAAGCACTGGTGTAATTAAATTACTGTTAGTAACTTAATTGACTTGGGAATAATAAAAAAGTTAAATAAATACACAATTGTTTGTGACTTCAAAATATAATATGGTTATTCTAGCAGTTTACAGAATTCCTTTCATATTCTGTTATTTACTTTGTAATTTTGTTGGCTGGAAAACTGCATTTTTTTATTGCCTTTGCAGTAACTGGCAAGAGAAAAGTTAATCAGACGTTATGCCATGTTTTTCATAAAGCCTCTGCTGTCATTACCGAGAATCTCAGCTTTCATGTGCATAAAGAAAAAACCCTGAGAATTTACTCAGAAATATTTCATAGAGGGGAAATAAAAAAGATTACAAAAAGTACTGGTTTAGAGGTTGCCCTTTGTAAAGACATCATTATGTAATTAAACAGCTTGCTAATGGGTTTTGATTACTTTTGTTCATCAGTATTTAATTCAAGTCTTCCTTTAAATCTTAGACCTTCTTTATTTTCTGTTTTGATAAATGTTGGAAATGGGAAAAGCAGTAGTATAACCAATCCAAGTATATGGGCCAGAGAGTGTGTTATTGTGGTGGTGAATTTAGGGATATCACTGTATCTTACATTAAAAAAAAATCAGAGCAAAAGCACTCTAAGCTCATGGTCAAATGGTAGAGTACCCACAGACTTTTCCAGTCATCATGAAGCTTTTCCTCTCTTAAAATGCAGCAAAATCTGTTCACTTAAAAGCAAGGAAAAAAATGTGTAAGTGATGGATTTAACACACTGGATAACCTTTTCATTAGACAATTATGCGTTTCAGTCCATGGGATACGAAGTGTATATTTTTTGTAGTACGTTTTCAGATGTCAGTGACCCTATTTCATGGAATATAAGTCACACTGTGAATTTAAAGATCTGAAGAAAATCAATAGATGAGACATTGAAGACTCTTATATCAACTGAAAATATTTTTTTTCAGGTTTTTTCTCTCTCTTTTTTAATCTTCTTGCTGAAAGCTCAACCCAAACATCAAAAAATCATTGAAAGACTTGGATAATAATTACTGGAGTCTTGGATTTTACTGTAAAGAGCTTTTGTATCCTAGTAGTATTTGAAGTCCTAATCCACTAGGTACAATACCTCTGGGTAAGACACTAGGAATGTAAGAGAGAGTTAATCCATTGAGCAATACAAAGTATTGCTCTACATTAGTTTTTAAAATCTTCTCTTTCCTTCACAATCAATAAAACCCAAATTGTGCAGACTCAATTCACATTAAACTAATTAGAGCAGTTGACATAGTTACACGTGGAATTACATATGGATGCAGTTAGTGTTAATAGTATTCTCACAAGCATAGCTTTCACTCCAGTGTTCATCAAAGAAATTTAACTATCCAATAATGTGCTTCTGATTCCCATATATGTGTGCAAAGCAATCACCTTGTTTTGTGTATTTCTCCCCTTTCTCACAGATGCAAAGGTTTAGTTTTGGACAAACGTGAAGACCATTCCCCATTCTCAGAAGTCCATGATTGGGAGTTTAAACACACGTTTCTCTGAAAAAAAATAATGGATTACTATATGTAATAATTATATGTAATCCAAGAGGTGCAATCCTGACAAAGATGCCATTTATCTATACTGTAGTATTGTATTTTTTCTTATTGCAGCCGTTTAGGATTTGCAAAGAGGCAGAGCTTTGGAGTTCTCTGCCTTACTTGCTTGTGTGCATGGATATAAACTATGAAAGTCACTTTAATAGTGAAACATGAGAGGAAATGAAGAATACAGCAAAGTGGAACAGCCCCAGACAAACTGTCTCAAGTTTCAAGTACACTTGCCCTTCTACTTAATCAGAGATAATGGTCATTTATCCTTTTTGAATTAAAAAAAATAACAGCAAAAATGGCAATTCTTACTGCAATAAGAGGAAAACAAAAACAAAACACAGGAAAAAAGAAAATCAGTTCAGGTACACAGAGTAAATATTTATTAAATATTATTCATTCAGTTGTTTTCTACTCAGGAAGCAGGGGTTGTTGGAAGAACTCGGAAAGACATGTACAAATTTGTCTCCAATAATCATGTTTATCTGTGATGGAGCAAACCCAGAGTTTCTGTGTGGAATTCCCATGAAGTTAAAAACCCTTCTCATTTATAAAGTAGCAACTCAGGAGTTGTTGATAACTTTCATCATGGTGATTTCTTGTTTCATTTTATGTTTTTTAAGTTAATTCCAAGTTAAATATATAAGTAATAAACAGTGAGGAGAACATCTTCAGTTTACAGACAGTCTGTGTTTCTGGAGATATGTTTGTGTTTCAGTTAGCATATTTTTATTTCAGTTGGTTGACACCGTAATTCTCAAGTTGAATTGTGCACAAAAACTGGTAGAAATTCATCTTAAGTCTGTGTTCAGCTTAATGATATATATACAAATTATTACTGACAAGGTAATTAAAAAGTTAACACATTCCAAAAAAAGTCTACCATAAGTGTCAGACTTGAGTGGGCAGGCATTTTGGCTCGAAAATTTGACTGTTCTTTAGTTGTAATGATGGTTACTTTCAAAAAAATGCTCATATTTACCTTGGAGCTTTAATGCAGTACTGTAACAATTCCTTCCATTTGATAATTGGTCACCCTGATTTCTGGTGCTTCAGACAGTATCTGTGAGGCTGTGGTTTTCCTGAGGAAAGTCCTTAGGCTGCGTAACAGGTCGTGATGGGAACTTGGTGGAGAACAGGGACTGCTATAACACTGCTGCAAGATACACATAGTTTTCTGCTGCACATTCTTCCAGATGATAATTTATAGTGCAAAAATTCACTTTGAGAGTCAAATTGTATATCATGTAGTAAAAAGTTGCCCTAGATTTGTAAATGCCTTGAATACCAATGTGAGCATCAGAAAAAAGTGATGGATACTGAGGGACAATTTCTCAAACATCTGTGTGGGTCTGAAGACAGTGACCAGGGCAGCTGATGGAACTTGCTGAAGGTCCGAGTTGGACTCCAATCTCTTGTACATCATCTCTATGCTACACTTCTCACAGAACATTTCCTAAGTCTTATATGTCAAAGTTGCCCAGTTCTGCTTATTCAGTTGATCTAATAAAATCAGGATACTTTCTGTATCGATTGGTGTAAGTGTGCCTTAATGGTGGAATCATTACTTCTTCAATCTTGGAACTGCCAGTCCTTAGTATTCTCAACTGAAATTCAGTTCCTTCAATTAGGGACTGCCATTACTAATTGTTTTTAAATGTTGCTTGGATGTTTCTAGTTCAAAAAATTTCGTTTTTCAGACATATCTTTGAGTTCTACACCCTCAGTAATTTATTAAAACGTTATGCTCAGTGGCACGACCAAAGCCAGGAGAGGAAAGCTGATAGAAAATCTGGGAACAAAAGCGAGAACTTAAATGAGAACTTTCAGAAACTACTGGCTTAATGGCTTCCTGCACTGCCTATGAGCTGCATCCTGATGTCCACTCATCCTTTGTATTGAACTGATGCATGTCTAGTGGCAACCCTAACTGAGTTTGCCTACCTATCTCACATCTACTCATGCAGTTCTGGAGGAAAGGTCAGATAAGGATAATATGTCAAAAGGGTGTAATTAAGATTCAGAAAGATTAATACCTGTGATATTTAGTGAAATTGCCTTCTAGTGGAATGCTCATCTATTACTTTGATATTTAACATTTCTGCTGTTAAAATGTTAGTGCTTGTAAAACGACAAAATTGGTGGCAGACATTTGGTTTATACACTTTTTCTACCAAAAAAGAACCCCACAGGAGAAGCAATCAGATCAGATTTGGTTTTTTACCTGGAATTTTTGCGTGTAAGTCTTTCAGTATTTCTAGTATAAATTTGTATTTGGTAAGGTTATTGAAGTTATGTCAATCAGTTTGACAAGTTGTGTCAATTTGAGAGGGTGGAGGAGAACACACCAGTAACAGTATCGGAGATCTGTGCAGTGGTCTCTAGTGACATTAAAATGATACATCCGTAGGATGAAGAGGAATAAATGTTATTTAATTCAACATGAAGAAAAAGATCTTTTTAACATGATTCAGCACATGCTTAATACATAATTTAAAGCAGATGAGTAGCCTCACTGGAGTTTGTGGTACATAGGAGCAACAGTTTCTCCACCTATTCCAGCTACTGTACAAACACATAAAAGATGGCACAGTTCCCCAAAAGCTCAGTTAAGATGAGAAGACTGGTGCAACCTGCAACCCAAAGTAGGTAAGGTTAAAATGGTAACTAGACAGGTATGAGCATAATGAAGTCTTAACTTCCCCCCCCACACACACACTCATTACGAACATTGCAAATAGGTTTTTCTGAGACACATTCACTTCAAGTCTAAAAAAATATGCACAGTACACTGCTGAAAATTGAAGCAAAACTAATTTCAATTACAATCTACACAGTTTTCCTGAATTCTTTTTTTTTTGTAATCTTTAGTTTCTAAAGTAAATGGAAATTTAGCTTTTTTGACAAACAGACGCTGGAAGACAGTTACATGAATCATCCTTCTACAAATGGAGCTGGTAATTAAGTCAGTCATAGGCAGAGAACTTGTAGATTTACTTGGTAAAACTTCTACACGGATTTGATGCAGGTATAACAAGTATCAAGATTTAGAGTACTGGCAGTACTAAATATGCTGTATTGAAAGTTGTGTGGCACAACACGTGCTACCATCAAAGTAAAAAAATCCTGTTAGTGTAACAGTAGAATATTAAATTACAGTCAAAGCAAGAAAATTCGGAGCCAACACTTCTTTTTTTACAAGATTTTTACAACACCCCAACATTTCTGAGATTCTTATAATAGTGTAATTGATTTAATTGTGGGAGTGTTTTGTTTACAAAATTAGCAAATAAGTTTAGTTGATCTAATTAACAGTGTGTGTCTATTTGTCTTGTCTTGACCTGCCTGTACCTCTAGCTGTGCAGAGAAAAGGAATTAGGAAGGTTCAGGATACTTATGTTAAAAGGTCTTTTACTAGTTGTTTTCCAAAGCTTTGGAAATGTCTTTGTACTCAGTTACCATATAGAAAAATTTCTTTATCTGTTGATAGAGTTTTAATTCTTTTTTTATTACTGGGAAGAAGCCTTCAGCCTTCTAAAACTGAAACACAACTTTGCATTACTCTTCTGATTGTAAGAGGTTTGTAACTGTATGGTTACTACCTGACATGCTTCGTAGGCCACAACAATGCATGTAGTAAACAGCTAAGATGGAGATAGGTTAGGCAAGGTGCTGCAGGAATTCACAAGGCAGTATCTCTAGGAATTTTTAAACTAGCCCGTGATTTAGCATACTGGAGGTTTTGGTGTGTGAATCTGATGGTTGAATGTTTTGTGATAATAAGTTCTTTTTCTCATCATTGAAAACAGATGTAGAATCAGTAACCAAAACAATTGCTTTGATGTCTTGTAAGACTCTGACAAAACTAATAACTTTGTCAACGGAAAAGAGAAGGTTGTCCCTCAGGCTCCTAGGAGAAGAGTGTGCTGTTGGTTTGCAAGTGTGCTGTAAAGACTCAGGGTCCAGAAATCTGGGGCTGTGTGTCGTATTTAAGTATGTAGTCCTGCTGAGTCTTCTCAAGTGATTTGCATAAGAGTTTGAAGCATCCCACCCAAAGGTTTTTGCTGTTTTCTGCAATTGCTCTGTATGTTCCATTCTACACTGTGCTTTACTCTTCTGTCTCCTCAGATAGATCTTGCTATAATCTACAAGTCTCTTCTGTGTCTTTGGGGTTGCAATTTCACCTATCAGTCTGGAAAAGAGAAGGCTTCGGGGAGACCTTATTGTGGCCTTCCAGTATCTGAAGGGGGCTACAAGAAAGCTGGGGAGGGACTTTTT
>WTSP01014131.1:0-24854 GCA_025331215.1 Actenoides lindsayi
ATTATTACAATAAGGAAAGAGAATGCGAAGACAAAGAAGTCCATAAAGTGAAAGTTTATGTGTATTAGTTTTGTTACCGTTCTAATTTGTTTGTATTTTTTGTTTTTAGAAATCTATTTTGTTAGACTCTAGAAGTAAATGAGATGTAATCCAATTTACTTTAAAACTTCATGGCATTCTTGGATAGAGGGAATACTGTAAATGTAGAGAAGCCTGGTGATATTGACATGGGAATTCCATTTTTTTCCTGCTATAACCAAAAGTCTTGTTATTCCTCATTTTCTAAATTACAAGTGGTTTTTTGACATAAAAATAAAAAGCTGGTAAATGGGCATCATATATTTGGTTGAACTGCGTGTAAAATCCATTATAAGTACATCAATATTTATTCTAAACAATATTATCTTGTGGACATTGGCTGATGTCAGCCACAGTCTCTTGGTAGAGCTATGGGTTATGAGACTACAATGAAGATGAATGAGCGTGGTGTCCAACTTCACAAACACTGTTTACTTTGGTGTAGATGCAAACACCCCCTTTTCAACTCAGTGATGATGGTTGCAAACGGAAGGGTTGTATAGGAAGCAGGCCACACTGTAATCTATGAACAGATATACACATAGAAGTATAAATCATTTCTGGCATGGATTTATTGCACTCAAGATTCTCTGAACAGCAGGGAGAGATCTGATACATGAAACAGTAGGCCCCAGCCAATTAGTCTGTCACAGGTAAGAACCCTTCCTTAATTTGTGCTGTTGGGTTTCTATGTGGTCTGCTCCCTCAGTGACTTCATGTTCCCCTCTGCCTTCACTGAAATACAATTTTTATCAGCTGGGATCCTGGCATTTCTTCCAGGTGCAGCAAAGAAATATCCCATTTGGACTCAATGAAGTATATGTGGGTTCTGTCTTTCCCAGCCTTATGGGAAAGAATATTTTTGTAGTTCTACTCCTCAAAAACTATGTGAATGAGGAAACAAACTAATTTATTAGACACGTAAGTGTATCCTTTCAAAGCACCACAGAGGGACTCAATCAAGTAACATCCATTAATATCTCTAACAGCAGCAAGATTCAAGTATGCTGCTTTGGAAATTTGCCTTGCCATGGCTGTGCAGAAAAGGTCCATTTAAATCTACATCGTGGATATCTTGTCTTGTTTTTGACATCTGTGCATTATTACTTACTCAAACTTAAGAAAAAGTAAAGTTTTTCTAAGCAACGTCCCCAAGGTACATAAAGACCTGTGGGGTATTTTAGGTTGTTGAGATGGCAAATTCACTCTGTACATTAGTTCATGCTCCAGATAAAGGAATTTAAAAAATTTTAGACTAGTACTTGCTTTGAGGGAATTGGATGCAATCCCTTTCCACTTAATTTGGTCAGTGGGTACTGGGACAGGAAGAAGATTCAAAAATCACTCAGAACAGACATGAGTGAGGACTCCTTAGTCGCATTTTACATGGTCCTATGGGCGTACAAGGATGGACTCTCACAGAAATATTTCCTATCAATAGACTCAAACAACCTCAGCAGGTAAGTTTGCAGAAGACCATCCCTTCTCCTCCACTCGGTTTCCACACACAGCAAGTCATGTGTGTTGGGTGGCTGGAGGATAGTCCTCGGGGTGCTATAGAGATTACTGGCTCCACAGACAGAAGCAGTCTCAGTGACCTGGTATAGAAAATACTAGGCCAAACATTCTAGGAAACAAAAACTACCTTCTCATATATTTTTATCTTAAATTAAAATTAAAAGCCCACCCTGGAGGAAAAAAAACAACCAAACAAAAAAATTCCTTTTGGTAGAGTAGAGAAATGATTATTTTGGAGACCTTACAGGAGGGATTTTTTCTTTCTTCTTGTTAACGTGACTTATTTGTATGTATCTTTAGACATTTCAGTCAAACCTCACACAAAAATTTTTTGCAACAAAAGAGAGTCATGCTTCTGGACAGAAAACAAGTAAAACTCAGATTCAAATTCTCCCTTTATTTCTGTGATGTGGGGCAACTACTGCTGCCTTTTAAAATATGTGTGCTTCTCCTGTCCCTAGTGATAGTTATTAATACAGTTTAGGGAAAGTGGTGATAAAGACTTACCCAGAAAAGAAACATTAACTGCTTCTTTCATGTCTTCCATAGTGAGTAAGCAGCTACAGTTTCAAATGATCCCCAGATGTTTACTAGTTCTTGTGCTCAAATGCAGTTTAAGTTTTCTCCAGAGCAGCTGTGCCACATTGGGTATTTCTGATGATCCTGCAGACTTCAACCTCTTGGCCTCTGAAGAATATGCAAAGGTCAAAAAGAAAGTCTGCATGGTGCAGAAGTCCCAGAGAAAAATAAACTAAGGATGGTCTCTTACCCTTGGCCAACTTAAGCTATGCCTCTGCATGCTAAAGAAAATATTAAAGGAATTCCTATGGAGATGGGTATGTGAACATTACAAACTTTTCACTTTATTACAGAAAGATTTAATGATTCCAGTGCAAAGAATAATGTCTGAGGTCTCTCAAAAAACGAACCACATCTTCCAAATTTCTAATCTTTTCTGGGGCATTGATATCAATTACCCCTCTGAGACCTATCGGAACTCTAGACTTTGGCAAGTGTCACCTGCCTTCTGAACTACTAATACCTACGAACAAGAGAATTACCTGGTAATCAAATGCCTGTAATAGATTTTGAAACCATCCTGTTAGGGAGGATATTTATTCAACCATCCAATTTCCATTCCCTCTCTTAATACACAACCTTATTTAGCTACTCTCCAAATAGCACGAAGCCGTTGTTTCAAGATTTTAGTTACGTTTGCAATATGAACAGAACAGTTGCCATCATTCAGTTTCAAACATCCACAAACACCATGTTTGTGTACAAACAGTCAATCCGAAGCTGAACGATCGTCAAGGGTCATTCTTGTTAAATCGTATAAAACAATTGTTATAACATTTGCCAATGCTTCAATTTGTCCTATCGATTTATGTAGCCAAACATAGAGGTGCCCGTCAGGAGGACTTTTCCAGCTCCTCAGCTGGATGCTGCGCTGCAGCCTGTCTGGAGTTCCAGGGGTGAGTGTTCTGGCTCTACTGAGCTCACGGGTTGAGCAGTGGTTTTCTGTCTTTTATTCCCATGAAACTGAACCAACTCCTCTCAGTTAAGGTCCTCCTAGAGGGAAGTGTGCAGCTGATGGAGGAAAAAGGTCCGCAGGGACATGTTGGATGCCATGCCCTATGTGAAGCTCCTGGGCTTCCTGTCCAGCCTGGGCTTGCTGCTGAGAAAAATATCTTGTCAGTCATGTTCAAGACTCATGAGCCATCTTTAATTTCCAAGGGTTAGGCACCTTTTCCATCTGAAAAATTCCTATGGCATATGCTTTATTTTACATACTAAAGTTGTCTGTAGAAATTAGTTTAACCTTCTGTTTGTCTGAAAAAATAATTTATCCATTTTAAAATATTTTCTTCTGGGGAGAGACAAAGATCCCAAGTTTTAGAAGAAGCCCATGGATTTGCATAGTGATCTATGCAGGCCTAAAATAAATTTCCTGGGTTTAACTTCAAATTTTTTTTATCCTGAAAATGGGAAGACATATATTACTCAAATGTTTAAAGCCATTTACTAAGTAGGTGTTAAATAAGTAGGTGGACATTTGTAAAGAAAATTCATACTTGAGCATCTAAATAAGAATCCCAATTTTTCAGAGTGCCACTCAGAATTCTCATTTCTGTCAAAATGTGCAACTGTTCAGGACACCCATATATTATCAACTAAAAATAGCTTTTGTAATTCAACACTTTTGCAGCTCTAGATAATCTGGATTTTGCTGAAGTAGGCTTGTATGGGGTAAAAATGGCAAAATGCTCTCCTCATGTATATCTTCCACTTCCAATCCAAAGTCTGTACATTGGGTTAAAAAAAACCAAAACTAAGATACCACTTTTAAATAGACCTTGTAAATAGATATTAGCAATTGTCATATATTGGCATATGAATGTACTTAGTGAATTTAGCAGCTAATATTTATGTCCAAATGTCAAGGGGTTACTTACATGAAGTATTTATATGAAGGTTTTTAACTGGTATTTGTGACACTTTTGTTCATATATTTCCTTTGAACTTGCATGTCAGTTACATTATGCTTAAAACTTTGCATCACAATGGTCAAATATATTCTTCAGCAGAACTCCTCCTGTGTTCTTACAGGCAGAGAGCTGGGTGTTTATCAACATACCGCATTCTAATTGTATGAACATGCACGAAGTACTTCACCCCCAGCTCCCTCCTAAACAACTGCTGCAGTTGCCACAGAAACAACCTAATAACACAGATAGTGGACAAAATAACTTATGTGACTGAAAAAAATGTCTGCTCTTACTACTACTCAAGGAATGTTTTCAGGACTAGATGTTTCATCTGAAAACATCTGCCAGCAGATACTTTTATAACCAGAAAAAGTGAATCCCTCTACTACATCAAAATAGGTTATGGCTAAATGTTACTCTCCTTTACCATATGCAAAATTCACTAATAAATTTGCAAATACAAAATTGAAGTTCAAATTAGAGAAACAGAACTGGAAAGGACAACTTGGTGACAGAATCCAATCTCCTAGGCATACAGGTAGCCATGTTACATTATCCTTTTCACTAAAAAAAGTCAAGGTTAGCCTCAAATCTTTCTTTCAAAATGCCATTACTTTGGGTTGGTTTTTTCATTACCTCTGTTGAATAGCTGTATCATAAACCAACTCAGTTTTCCATTTTCCAGTATCTTTCATTAATTTTGATCTAATTTCCATTTGCTTTTGTGCTCATGCTGTTGGCTAAGTATGAATATTTCTTCTGACTTACTTCTTTAGTTCCACTCTTATTTTGAGTTTCACTAGGTTAAACAAAACACTGTCAGAGGCCTTGCTTTGATTTAGGTTCTGATATTGTATAAGTAATGTTTCTCCATATAGTTCTAGTGTGAATTCATCTTTCTCACAGATGAATGTCAGGTATGATACATGACTATACATATATATGCATTGTTTTGTTGAGTGTTAATGTACTTTATGCACTGCTAGTCCCTGCTGAACTAAACTTCATGTTTAGTGCATGTAAGTGCACTCTGTACAATTCATAGTTGAATCAACTGTAGGTTTTCGGTTTTTTTCATAAGGAAAGTAACTTCAGGTCCAAAGTTATAAAATTTTTGTCAATGATGTTAACTTTCTCAGAGTTGTTGTGTTAAGGTAGCAATAGAAATATTTTATCACTTACCTTCAAATACTGACTTCTGATAATTTGGTGCATAAAACATCAAGGAACTCCAGTTTCTGAAATGTAGCACTTGTTCTGCCTAGAATTGACAGAAGGCAGTAATGGCAATCTCTGTTTTTTTAGTAGCAGGAAGTCATGAGTGTTGTTCCATTTTATTTTTACAACAGTGAGAGAGACAACTTATTTTGTTGGTTATAGCACAATAATTGTGCGTCAAAAATATAATACTTCACATGTAAATTGCCTTGAGATTTGAAGGGTAGTAACATGAAACACTGCCGAAAAGCAGGATAGTGAAAATGAAGCTGTGTTCTGGTTTTCAACACAGGTAATGTTAAGTTAAACACTTGCATATAGTACTTAATGCAACTACAAGTGCTGTGTGAGAATTTTATACTCTTGAGCAGCTGGCTTTATACCTGTTGTTTCATCGCTTATGTGCAGGATAACCTGTCACAGTTTTCCAGATCTTCTTTACAGTGAAGTAGAAAAATAATGTTTATTTTTGAGGTTACTGAAGCATTATGGCATCTACAAGGGCATCCAGAAGTGGAAAAATAACTCAATTTCAGTAATTTACTACTTCTTTCTAAAACTGATTCAGCCCACTTTCAAAATACAGTTAGATCTAAATTCTTTAAGAAAAATAATCCACAAAGAGGAAACAGCTTGCTTTCTGTAACGGCACTTGCATTCTTCTCCTTTGTCACGAAAACAACTATATATTACATATGATTCAAATATGTAAAATATCTGAAAGCTTTGTGTACTAATACTGAATATAAAGCTCCCCTGTTCCTTTCATAAAACCACAGTAAATCCTACAGATAACTGAATTACTCTAATTTAATGATTAACACATGGCTGGTATTTCTAGTTGCCCATATTGACAATATGCTGTTGATCCCACCACCTAGCATGGGGAAAGAGTGATGGTTCCCATACCCAGGGTGGGAAATGCTTCCATGCCACACACTCCAGGTGTTTAGTTTTTGAAGAGAACAAGAATTCACAGACCTGACAGGTTCAGTGTTTTCTCAGTAAATTGCCATTTAACTTGTTTACTTCTGCCCCAGGCTGCCACACCAGCTGACATCACTCTATGCCATGTGGGGAGGTTACTTACCTAACAGACCTCTTTTCCAGAGGTCAGATGCTGAAATCTCTTTACCTTATATCTCATTTTCTAAGTGGTTTTGTTCCTGCAGTTTCTTTCTTCTGAGTCCTTTATCCATCATGGTGTTGCAGCTATCTGAGAAATAAGCTTAATTACCTCTTTATATCACTAAAAATAACAAAATGTATGATTAGAGGAAGACCAAAGTTAAAGTAAGTATCAGTAAGGTGAATGTTCCAGTTTTCTTTTTGTTTCCAACCTTCTAAAGTGTCACTTTGTTAAATAAAAGGACAGCCTGAAGTAGAAAAAAATTGCAAACTGTTTTCCAGCATGCAATATATAATTTCTTTTTAAGGGGTAAATAAACATTTGATGACTAAAAGCTTTAGATTGTTTTACTACATGTTAAAACTGACCTTGGTTATAGATTATTGAAATGATCAGTGGTGAGACATAAATAATTACAGGAAGATCATTTATGGAGTCTATAAATTATAGAGCAGCAGTTTTTTAAAAGGAAAAGGAGAAAAAGAAAGCAGTTTTGCTTATTTTTTCTCCTTGTCTGTTCTCCTTGCTTCCTTTAGCTTTTTCACTTTAGTTTATTTTTTTGCCACTTGATTGCATCTAAGGTCAGGCTGAATGAGACAATCTTAAAACAGATAAGAGATTACAGAGAATACATTCAAAACCAAATAATGCAATAATCTGATACTGGCAGTAAAGGAGATGTTACCAAACCAGAAATTATGTTGTAAGTAATCATTTTTTCTCTGTAATTTTGACTCCTACAAAACACCTAATAAATATTAACTGGGTATGAATTGGAATAAAAGATGAAAACTAAAAATAATTCTAGGGTTTGACAAACCATTTAAATTGAAATGATTTGCCAGGCCCTCAGTCAGCTCCGTGATTTAATTCACTGGCTAAACTGTTCCATTATAAGAGAAATCACCAAAATTATTTTATTTTGATGGCCATATATGCTTTCTTTTAACGAATAAATTGTTGTACAAACCAATATGTGATTTTAAGTCC
This sequence comes from Actenoides lindsayi, assembly GCA_025331215.1. Taxonomy (NCBI): domain Eukaryota; kingdom Metazoa; phylum Chordata; class Aves; order Coraciiformes; family Alcedinidae; genus Actenoides; species Actenoides lindsayi. The sequence continues at coordinate 7,423 of WTSP01014131.1, forward strand.
AAAAAAATTTATGTCTTCAGAAATTTTGATTGTAACAAAGAAACAAGTTTCTTGATGTAACTCCCATTTCTCTTCCACCCCCCAGATATCTTAAAAATTAATTTAAAAAACCCCAAAACACTAATGGAGTTTCATAACAGTTTGATATACTGTGAGGGGTTACTACAAAAGTATTTATGAGATAGCATTATTTTAACTTGATTTCATTTTTATGATCCATTTTATTCCAGTTCACAGAACAGACACACAATAAGGGAGAACTGCCATGGATATGATTATAGTAATACTGAGGTTTTCTAACTTATAAATGTTTGCCTTCACTACCTAATGTTCTTCTTTATTTTGAGTAGTAAGCAAATAATTTAGTGTAACCAAGACATAAATAAAGAGTGAACATAAAAGTCTCTCTGACGGTGTAAAGTCTTCTTAAACCTGCCGATAGATGGGACAAGGTCACCCAACAGGCATTCCTTCCCAGTAGGTCCATACTTGTGTGGCCTCAGAGAGAACCACACTGACTGACTTTGGGGGTAAAAGAATAGAAGTGCTGATGGAAAAAGTTTGAAAAGCAAAGCTAACTAGCAGGTTAAGCATAGAGCTAATATATCAATATTACTTCAGGTTTTGCAGACTACCTTGTTCCTACCTAGCTTGGCAGCAGTGGGCTGTGGTATGCAGTTATTATGTTAAACAGCTGTGAAACCAGGTTCTGTAGAGCCTTTTCTTCTATCTGCTTTCAATTCTCTGTTCTAAATGTCACACAATATGCTCACCTATTTGTACTGTCAGATCCCCTGACTTTATTATCAGTAATACTACAAGTCAACTTTTAAAAGATAGAGATTTAACTTAATGAGCTTCAAACAGACAACAGGGAGGACAGAGACTACATGCCCTCTAGTTTTGTTTAAATTGGAGTTAGATTGTCTTTTTTTACTGTTTCTTATGCTTATAATTCATAAAAGTATGATTAATTTCCACTTCAAGCATGAGCACATGTAAAAGTCATACATTTATGTGTATCTGAACCTGAAGTGGGGCAAACGAAACCATTTTAATGTACAATCATTACATCCGTTCAGCATTTGTATTCCAGCAAATATGACACACCAGAAACTGATCATAAAATCTTCCTTTTATTTCAGTCTATTGTGGAACAGAATTTGGACGTGGCTTTCTTTTTTTCCATTTTAGTGTGTTTTTGAGGTGTTTTTTTTTCTTCTTAATGACAATTTTGGAATAAAGATAGGATGTTTTTCTTTAACAGATGAGACACAACTAACATTTATTTTAGTTATTCAGCAGTAACTGACAACAGAATGCACTAGTCAATGTAGTGAATGAAGGTTAAGGTCTGTCCCACTTGAATACTGTGGGCTAGATTTCATTTCAGTCTTTCTTGGATTTTATACAGTTATAACTTAATTGAAAGTATAAGCAGTGGGGTTGCAAGGGTGTAATATAGGTATAATAAGATAGCAAAATAGTCTTGTAAGTATTAGATATTCCCAGAAAGCTCTTTAACAGATGCTGTGGTGTTGCTTTTAAAAGGGTTCTTTATGAAATCTACTAAACACCATTATTTATAACACTTCTTAAGTACAGTTTGGTGGTTCCCTCAGGGAAGCATCTTGACTAGCGAAGTGCAACAATATAGATTGCAGAAGGTACTTCTAAACATCACGCTTGACAGCTTGACAATAAAACAAGTACAATATTTAAGTGTTTCATATTCCAGAGAGACAGGATGAGCTGCTTTCAAAACTCAATGTTCATGTTCCGTTGCAAAATGTGTACTTGCATCCATGCATAAGCAAAGGCAGGCAATAGGTACTCAATCTCAACTGAGTGTTGTTATCCTCAGAATTTTTCTCCATCAAATCTGTCTTTCTCTTCCAGACAGGGAGTATGTCCCTTTTCAGAGGCTTATACCTTCTTGCAACTTACAGCGTATCTGCATGGTCTTTGGAGACTGACCTGCACTTGCTCCTCCTGGACAGTAAATGGATGAACTCCAGCACTGACCTGCAGCAGTGTGCCTGAGCTAATACTTCAATCTCCGCTGGGAGCACAATGGATATGGATTGGAGATAGTGGGCGCCCAGCCAGCTGGAAGAGAAGATGGAGCAAGAGCAGGTCTGTCTGCCAAAGACAGCGGTGGTAAACCTGTAGGCTGAAAGTTGATGTTCGACCTCAGGATTTAAAAGTGTCTGAGTGTATCTGGAGCCCAAAAGTAGGCCTGCAGCCCTTGTTCAAGCAATATTTAAGTGCAAGCTTCAGGTCTTCCATCAGCCAGAAGCACATAAATTTTGCAGATTATGTTAGGCAAGAAGACTTGATAATTTAATCAGTGTTATTTGGGGAAGACTACATTTTCAAATCTAAGGTGATAATTTTTGTATATATCACCAGGAAGAGAAAACAGCTTTACTCTGGCTTGTCCATTGGCCAAAATGAGAAGCAATTCATTACATCTACTTTACAGTAGGCTTGATGACTACACAGGGGGCACACCAAAGTGAAATTAAAACGTTTTATTTTGCTACCTGATTAAAAAAGAAAAAAAAAAAGAAAAAAAAAAAGATAATAACAGGAATTTGAATCTTGAAATTCAAGGAAATTTATTGTTCCTAATACAGGTGTTGTTTTGAGTGGGGTTATATAAACAACAAAAACAACAACAAAATAAAATAAAAAAAAGTGAGAGAATATCAGTGGAGGTAGGAAACTGGAATATTGTCTAGACCTACAAACATGAGTCAGTTAAGAGATTCAGGCTCTTTTTAAAGCACATAAAAAACTATTGTCTGAGACAAAACACAAAATCAAATATTCTTTTATTCTGTTTAATTGGTTAAGATAATTTGAACCATCCTTTCCTATCTTATGAAGACAATTTAATACACCTATTTGCATTAAATGGTGAAGTAGAAAATGTCTGTAAAGGTATTTTAAAGATTCTAACAGTCTTGATTAGGCTGCTGCAAATTAAGAATATTCATACAAAATCGGCAGTACTGTATTTTTGGTTTTCCATTTTTGGATGCAAGTTACTGTATTTTAATAAAACTCTGTGAGAGCAGATCAAATCTAGCATTGCACGTCATGGCAGTTTGCTACAGTCAAACTAGCTATTCAATATAATATCTGCAGCTCCAAGGTAAGTGCTGAATATTTTTAGATATACAGAACATTTTAACATTTTATCTGAAAGATTTTTCTTTAAAATTGCTCTGTCTATAATGTAAGCCTTGATTTATGGACAAAAGAGCCTCCTACATGTTCATGTGCATGTGCACACACACTCGCACACAATTGTATTTCTTCAAAAACATTTCTCCCAAGTAAGTCAATGACAGCATACTGACAGATAATGACAGGAGATAGAGTACATCAACTTTTCTGTCAGTGCAGTGAAAAGCTATGCTATAAACCGATTGTAGCAATGTAACTAATAAGTCTGTGATTTATAGTGGTGTAGGTTTGCAGTGGAAAGAAGTATTCAGTACAAATGAATAACCTGGGCACCAAATGCACAAGGTATATATGGAAAGAAGGAAAAACATCATAAAAGTCCCCACATAGAAGGTAAAAATAATTTTAAAAATTAAACTCAGAAAGTGAGTACAATAAGCTTTCCAAGAACACTGGGGATGGGGGCGTATGCTGGCTTTAGATAAATCATAAAGAAATATTATAAGGTTTTTCAAGTTTAGGTGCATCTCTAATGTCTCTATTGCCATGATCTTGGCTTTAAAGAGAAAGGAATATTTTGCAGAAGGAACGTGACATCAAAAATTTAAATAAGGATGGGAAAGCTGTTTTCTTATAATCAAAGACAGATGAGGAATCAAGAGTATATTTTTAGTGGATGTCACCTTACCTTTTAGTATTCAGACTACTACACAAAATGCTATTATGTAATGACAGTATAACAACAGCGGTATATCTCATGGGTACATTTAAATGACATACTACTGTTAAGGCTTTAGAACATGAATTTGAGTCATTTGCATATAAATCAGAAAAAACATGTTCAAGTTACTACAATTACAGTCACAGAATACCAAACTAAACTGCATATTTTATATAAAAATTACTTCCTAATTCCCTTTCTTACTTCAAGTCTATATAAAATGAAAGATTTAGATGGCTTTTCTGCCTTGTCCTAAAAAGAGATACAGGGCTGAAGCCACATTCTGATTTCCAAGTTATAAGAGTAATTGTATGAACAAATAAAAAAAAAAAAAAAAAAAAGTTATAAAGATCTGGTATTTTAAAATACAAAGGTTAGCTTTTGTTCTGGAGCCAGAATATATTCTGTAGCCCTTTTCAGAGACATAGAATTTCAAATTGTTGGACTGCATTAAAGACAAAAATTGGTGTGCATAGTTATGATGAGGTGTAAATCTTGTATTTGACTGCTACTGTTAGGTTAAATCTTACTTAACTTGCTCCTTAATGATGTGGAAAAAACCCAGAAATAACCATTATATTTAATTCTTGGCTCCAAAAAAAATCGGTGGGTATACTGATATGTCAAATTACAGTATAAGTTTGGGAAATATTCTTTTTTATTTGCAAATTGTGACAATTATTTTACTATTGTGGGAGCATCCTTAAAGAAATAATAATGTCTCTGTATTTGGGCAATAAAATGAAATGAAATAAAATAATAAAAAATAATGCAGTACATTTAAAGCTTATACATAATTTTAAACACTGGGGAGTGGTGCCCATAAATGGGGGCCAAAGTACGGGACAATCACTCTTGGCACCTACTTGTTGTGAGAAATAGCCTGTGAAAGAAGATTTTAAAATAAGACAATGCTCAAATAAGGAGATGTGAGATGCGTTAGGACATAAAATATGGTCTAGGGAGAAAGCATGCCTGGGTGAGTAAGGAGGTGTCTTGGGGGAGAACTGCCTTTCTCTGAGAGGTCCCAGTCAGAAATGTCACACGTTTTTGGACTTATTTACTATCTTTAAAATGCTGACATACATTTGAAACATCAGAAGTTCACACAGGACTAAAATTGTGGTTCTATCAAGAAAAATCTGCAGATCTGAATATTCCCCAGTCAGACCTGCAGCATTTTAACACTTCTGCAAGTACTGTGCTTACAGTGCTGGAGTCCCAAAGGAAATGTAACACAAATTTATCAGCAGATCTGACAAGCTGAGGCTACAAGAGAAACGACAGTGATTTAAAGTTGTATTTCACAATGGTGGTATCTACTTGTTTAAAAGCAACTGCTGAAAGCATCTTATTTTGAGGTTTTGGAAACTAGGAGTTTAGTCTTCTGAAGGGATGAGAAGTCATTGCTTCAGTGTGTCTGCATCTGGGGAGCTTTTGTTTGTCAGTCCAAAATTTAAAGACATAAACAGAAATTGTATGGAAGTGAAATAAAGTCAAATTACAGTTTGATTCACATGCTGTTAAATCAAACCTTAAATCTTAAACTAAAACTGAGTGGCAACTTAACAATGCCTCTTTACGATCTTTAAGCATTGATCAGCACTCACTGCCTTTTTGAAGATATGTATCAGCCAAGACTTCAGTACTGATGGTAGTTCATCCCACTGCCAGACTCACATGAAATCCTCTATGACCACTGATATGAAATAAGACAGGTAAGAGTGTTCCCCTTTCTTTCAAGTCATGTTAATCATTCAAATATGTGACAATTAAATCAGATGTTCCAAATATGGTGAACACCTTATGACCGAGATACCCACACTGTAACAGCCATAGACACAAACAGCATTTGAGTATAAGTACACATACCCATCTGCAGACAAAACCAGAATTTAGAAGCTAACAGTATATGCACACAGAGCAATGAAGTCCATTGAAAAATGTTTTGTCTATAGTGGATTCTCTGTATGGCAGAGATACTTCAGTCTGTAGAATCATTTTCCCTTTACAAAGACTGGAAATGCTGCATGGCAATATTTGGAGCAGAATATTAAAAAAGCAGTTACATATTGCTGAATACCAAAGAGTGCATGCTTGCAAGGTTACATGACTAATCACATCATAATAGTCTTTTGTATTCCCACAGAACATATCTTGACAACTTCTGCACTACATTTGGGAGTGCCTTCCAAGAAGTTTTTGCACAGATTTCTACGGAAGCTTTGCATCCTTCCACTGTCCTGCACTATGATACAGGTCTCATTTGTACTGGGAGATGGAATTTTACAGAATGCACAAAAGGAATGAGGTCAGAGCAATTTCATTGTGTAATATCTTCCTTTCATTATTTTATTTCCATATAGTTCTTTCTTCTCATGTATGTACAAGACAGTCTGATTCTAATTCAAAGAGAAACTCTTCAGTAAACTTGTGGCATACTGGGCATAGTCCAAGATAAAATAATATTTGATATTAAGTGTAACTATTAAGAAATAAAGGCATTTTTCAAAATTATAGATGACAAGGAGTTACAGACTGTCTAACCTCAGGTGTAGGTGGCAAACAATTTCCTAGGGGGATTAAATGATCAATATGGAAATAGTTTTCATGGTATGTAAGAATGGTATGTAAAAATGTTCAAAGAATGTCTTTGAAATTCTGTTATGCAGAGGGATTTGAAAAAAGGAGATGGACTGGAAAAAAACCCCTAACTTTAAAAGCTTTGCTACACAAAATGTTTGGGAAAATCAGTGTATGAACAAGAGGAATATATTTTAAAAGAAAAACATACTGTGATTCACCTGGCCATATGGAAAAGGTTTTTAGTAAAAGCAAAAGTGGTTCAACATGATTAAACAGGGTAGAAAGGAGTCATGACTCAAGTTTTGAGTTGGTGCTATCAGAGAACCTTGTCTCACATATTAGAGAGGTGGACTCACAGTGCAGTATTTCTATTTTTGCTTCAAATGGACTCTGTGAGATGCTGCTGCATAGTTAGAGCACTTTAGTTTTTGTAGAATATAACTAGGTTAATATGCTTTTCAATTTCTGCTGTGAATGGAGTAGCTCCTGAGAGTTCTTTTTGTGCTCATAGGCAATTTTAAATTCACATTTGTAAGTTTTACTATGTAAAGTGATAGTGCTGGATCACATGTAATTCCTGGTCAACTTATACCGAAGTACTTATTTCTACTACAACCACATGAGTGTCTGGGACATCTTCAGATGTCCTGTGTCACGTGTCACATAACTGTGCCAAAAGTGGTTTAATCCCACATGCAGGAAGGGGAGGAAAGAAAAGAGAATGAAACTCATCTGCTGGGAAGGAGAGGAAGGAGAGCTTGGTTTGTCTCATTTGACTCATCAAGCCAGGCTGACTTGACAGAAGGAGGACACTGCAGTACAAGGTCATTAAGACAAGACACTTGCCTGAGGTGTAAGTGGTTCTAAAATTAATCAGGGAAACAAAGCAATTATACTAGAAAGCAGAACATCAGCCTCAGAACTGGGAATCCAATGTCAGGAGGTGGGAAACAATTCCAGAGCTGTGTAACTGAGAGGGGAAGTGTGGGCAAGACTTTCCATAACCTCCCACACACCAAATTACTTCTCTTTCACGGTGTTCCCATGACCATGTCCTGACTACATTCTTATATGAGTCCAAGGCCTGAAGGGAACCAGTGGGATTTTCCCCATGGTTAAGCTTCAAGGTCAGCTAAGTAGGAAGGCAGGCTTTTTTATACTTTCCCTTTCTCCTGCAACATTCTAATATAACAATCACAGATGCAAAGAGATTAAGACTGGAAATATTCATTAGATCAATCAGTTTGGATTTGTGTATCCTAGACTGTTTAAATTTCAGAAGCTATTTTAAAGCCCAAGAATTTGTTTGTACTTGACCGAAATTATCTTTCAGAAGAGAGGCCAAACTGAAGAGATTAAGAAACCAAATGTACTAGAAGATTGTTCTAATAGTAGAAACATTCCTACTTTTTCCTGAAAAAAATGTGTCTGAATTTCTCTAGCTTCAGATTTCAGCATTTTTTTTTGTTGTTCCTTAGAAAAAGAAGCCAGATAGTTCTTATTTAGGCTGCTCTTTCTTCCTCCGAAGTGATAGGCTGTAAGTCGATCTCCTTTCAGTCCTCTCAGAAGTTCAATGCATTCCTTTCTGCAAACATTTCTCTTTGAGACATAGACCTTATTTGAAAGCCAGTTCTCTGTACTTCATAACTCCTACATTTTATATTTTGCTACCTACTAAAATAGTTTCCTTTATTTTTTTCTAAATTCTATATAATATATACCTTTCTCTGCTGTACTAGGATAGGTCTTGAGGTCAAAATATTCCCCTTTATGGAATGTGGAAAATTTGGTTTGGCCAGATAAAACCATTCTTAAAATATTGCTAATTTGAAGGTTTTATTTCTGTCTAGTCCTTTCAATTGACTGATTGCAGGTAGAAAGGTAAAAAATAACAAAACAATCAAAATACAAAGCAGACACCTCTTCCCCTTCAAATAAAAAGAATCTGTCTGTGCAATTTTAAATCCAAAAAAGAGTGTCCTGATTTGAAACAGTGAATAACCCTGACCCTATACCTTGACAATCAGACTATGTAAATACATGTAGCATTAAACAGGGAAAAAAGAACAGTATGTTAGGAAGTGCATAGATTGAATATGGATTGTAAATTTTCTCCCAGCATGTTTGCATAGATTCTCACATCTTCCATAGAAATTATTATTATGTTCTAGGTTTTAAGTCAGGTTAAAAATTGATAAAAATAGAAAAACCATAACAATTAAAAATTGATTACAGAATAGTTACAGTATGAAAAAATATTCTGAGGGGGAAAAATGCAAAAGTTAATATACTAAGTTTTATGGTACTTTAAGCAGTGCTGCTATTTTCACTTAATTTCCAAGTCATTAATACAAGCCTCTTTCCCAGCATATCCCATAGTCTTTTCCTGCTATGACTTGAATTACCCATCTGAGAGTTCTCCCATGTGTGTAAAACAACCTCATACCCTTAGAGCAGAAACAGTAGCTGTGGTGGAATCTCAGTCGAAGGCAGATATGAGAAGGAGGCCCCAGAGACTTTACCAGCTGTCACCGTTTGGAGGCAGGAGAGGGCTGTGAGCTCAGGGACCAGAAGAAAATGGAAGATTTCCTTGAACAGAAACCTTTAGGTTCAAAGATTTTCGTCAGAAAGAAAGGGATGACCATAGTCTGACCTCATCAAAGAGGGAGCTTATTGTCTTTCCAACTGGAAAAGTGGGAAGGGAGGAACAGACACTGAATCAAAAAGAAGACAGCATACACAGAGCAGAACTAAAAGATATTCTGTATGACTTTGAAAGAAATCCTGTGTTCTAAGAAACGTACCAGGTCTTCTTTAAAGGAATTGAAAATAGAGCTGACGAAAGTACATTTATAGTAGCTGCTTTCTGAGAGTGTTTGAAATACATCACAGCATCAAAGATGAATCCACAGGGTCAGCAGTAAGGTGTCATCCAAGGGAGTAAAACCAAAGACAAATGGCACTTCTGAAAGAAAAGATTTTGAGATGGAGAGAGAGGACAAGCAGCATGCAACAGTCCTTGATATTATGACCAGCTTGTTCACTGAAGTAGAGGCATAGAGTAAGATAAAGACAGCTGCATGTTGTTATAAGACCTGCATATAAAATTGAAATAAGATTGCAAAAATACATTAAAAAAAATGAATTATGATAGTAAAATATTTGACTAAGAGCTGAAATTTACTTCCTCATGGAAATTCTTTAAAAAACACTTTTACACTAAAGAATAAAAAGAATACATTCTGATCTTTTCCATGAAAGAAAACCCCAGGTAGTTAAGAGTCAGGACAAGGTGATGTCCAAATAAAAAAAAAAATGCACTGAAAATATTTTCCTCTGCAAGAGTTTCAATTACATTGCCCTCAGGAGCCAGGGACCACTGAATCTTGGCTTAAGCTAATGAATTTTACTTTACATTGAGATGAGCAAAAACGAGGAAAATTCCAGTGCTGAAACCTATTTTTATGAGGGACTTGTTGAAGGATTTATGTGAAATTGAAGTGACTGTAGAACCAATTATGGAGTTTATTGAGACAATGAACTATCAGAAATCACCAGGAACACATAGAATTCATCCAGTAGATGAACTGAGGGAAGAAATAGCGAAGTTACTGTAAGGAGTTTGTAATATCTCATTAAAACACCTTTTTGGTAACTAAAAATTGAAAGGTGGTACGAAAGGCACAAATATAAGAGTTTCAAGGGGGGACCTGTAGACCTACAAAACTTAAGCCTTTACGATCCATGCCAGGCTAAACAATAAAAATTATCTTACAAAGATAGGGGATGGTCTCCTTACAATGACTTCTAAGAAATTAAGAAGTTATAGTATAAAAGGGAAGGACATTTTTTGTACTCTAGTCCTACTTTTATTCATTTTTAGGCATTTATAATTAGCTACTGATGTTGACATGATCCTGGGTTACATGTAGAAATGTCTGTGTCCTTATTCTCATGTGTTTTTCCGTCACTACTTGCTTTGTTAACTTCACAATGTCCATTAACCTCCCTGTGCCTGCTAAGTTGTACAACACATATTAATGAGATAGTTAATTTTTCTATTTATTTGAATGGAACAGCAAGCAAGTGAGCTCAGCTTTTACTATCTGGGCCATATTAAACTTTCCTCCCACAAAATCCCAATTTAAATTTAAATATCTGAACATGTATGCCTGAAGACTAAAACTTGCAAAAACTTTTTTTTTTTTAGTCATAAATGTAAATAATTTCTCACCAAAACTGGAGATGGTACAAGGAGGTTTAAAAATATCAGGCTATTCTTGCAGAAATTACTCTGAAAAGTTCTGCAATTTTGTGATTTTTCAAAGTAGAGATAAACTTCTAAATTACCCTATGTAACCTGTAGATAAGGCAGGTTCAGCAAAGGTAACGTTTGCCCTCCAGTCACCCATACATGTTCATTCAATGTGCCTAATACTGAATGAGCTCCAGAAGACTAAGAAAAAAAAAAAAATCTCAATTAGTTTCACATACTAATTGAGAATCAGGTTTTGGGTTCATATTAGTAAATTAAATTACATGAGATTTTATTGTTGTTGTTGTAGTTACTTTCATATACTTCAAGAAACATGCTTTTTATCTTCACCATAGCTCCTTGTACCTCATTAGTTGCCTTATAGTATATTTTCATATCCACATCAGACACCTTAAGAGTTTCTTCTTCTCCATCACACCCTTCTTTTCACCTCCATTTCATCTGCCAGGACTCAAGCATATTAAAATTACCATCTTTTGTTAGACTTTTTCAAATTTGAAGGCCGCTGTTGAGTATCAGTCTTTCATACTTCGTGAGTATAAAATACGATCTGGTCATCTCAGCTTTTGCTGTGCATATCCTTTTATTTGAAAACTCCCATTTGCTGTGCCTCTCGATCTCTCAAGCTCTTTCACTTAAGACGATTTTGTGTGTTTTCCAAAATCATCCTTTTGGGGGACATTAAAAAGTCTCAGCAACTTTAACATTAATTGTAATGTTATTTCTAATGACAACATTAAAGCTTTTGGTCAGAGACAGTTAATAATATCACAAAGGTCTGTAAAGAGGGTACATTATGCTATTCTTAAATATTGTGTTCTTATTAACATATCTATATACACTAAATGTGTCATAAATTAGGTCCCTCTAATGGCTACTGTTAGTATATATATTATGCATTCCTCTTCAAAGCCCCACAACAGGAAATTGATTAATAAAATAATAAGAAAATAAATGAAAATAAAATTAAAGTCCTTGTCAGAGATTTCTATAGTGCATTCATAAGTTTAGCTTGTCAGCTTTGCCAGCTTAGATTAGTAGTGTATCTGTAGAAGCCTAGGGAATTTTCTCTTTATCAGCTACAGATTAGATAGAAACCCTTTGAATGTCCTATAATTCTACAGAATACAGTGACTGTAAGAGTGATTGAGAAGACAGTTTTCCCTTAGTATTAATCATGTGGTTTACTGAAAAGTTCCCATGTCTGATAAGACCAGATCACTACATTAACACAGCCTGTCAAAATCTGGCCTCTTACTGTTCTTTACAATCCACTGCTAAACTCCAAGGCTGCCTATGAGTATTAGGATCACAGTCCTCCTTTGCACTTCCTTCACCCTTTCTTAGATTATCTTTGTACATCTATTCTTCTGGTGTTAATTCAAACGAGTAAATATTCCTACCTGATTTCAAAATCAGAAGTAAACCCGTGGAGTTTTGTATAGTTAGGTCTCTGATAGGAAATAATAATATAAAATACAAAGCATTCTTGTTGCAGGTAGTTAATATAGTTTCAGGTCAATAAGATTCTCTCTATTCCTTTTGCCATGTCCCTGAGGAAGACTAAAGCTTATGACTTAGTATTTTCAGACCTCATACAGGGATTCTGATTTGTGGAAGACATTAGTGTTTCTTGTCAGTTAATTTTGATGTTATCTTCTTTTGGAGCCTTGTTTTGCATGGATTTTAGATATCTGGTATTGTAAGGACTATTAGATCTGTTGTGCTTTCTCAAATGCCAGTGAAGTAATGGGGTATTTTTTTACTTTTATTCCAGTTAACGTTAGCTGCATGTCCCTTATCATTTCAGTTCAGAGACGTAGCCCAGGTTTGACATCCTCAGTTACTGTGCACTGTATGGACAGAATGGTTTTGGTACCCACTAGTTAAAGTCCTTTCTGAGGAAACTAGGTCTTAGCTCCACAACTGGTATGCACTAAAGGTGGTCCCCAAGGGACTATATGAAGTGTAGCACTAGTGACTAGTCCGCTTCATACCATGTGTATGGGGGGATATTTGGCTCAGGGGGCCCAACTAAATGTAATCCCAAGTACAGCTGTGAAACTACACACACATTAGCTGCAAGTATTCCAACCCCAGCTGCTCCAATCCAATGATCTTCTCCAGCTGTGTTAAATTACATGCTAGTATGGATGTAGACCTACTCTTTTAACACTATGTTGTTCTCCATTTTCTCTTGACCTGCTGAAGAGTTGAAGTATTATAGAAAATTATATTGAAGAAAATGTTCTGCTTGAAGGTCCCTAAAATATTCATAGCAGTTATGAGTGATTTCCACATTTCATAATGATGTAATAATGCTCTTATTACAATAGTGTACAAAAGCTCCTCAATGGCTTCAAATATAGATCACCTATATATTTCAATGAATATTTTAGTTCTTTAAATTAAATGAAGATTGGTGTCTCCAAAATAATGTCTGGACAGAGATGAGTGACTGATTCTTTGTGTTTCAGAAACTGAGCTTAGGAGCCTCAGGATAAAACCCAGGCTGTAGTCTTCAGAAAAGCAGAGCTGTAAAATGCTGTCACTTTTTTGTTTCTTTGAATTATTTCAGGGAGTTCTTTGTTCATTATTAAGACCATTCTGATGCCCTGAATCTCTTTAGATATTGTATAACAGAGCTGTGATATTTAACCCTAGGCTGTGGAGACTACTATGACAAAAGAACATCTTATGTTCCATACTGCCACATTGAAGTTCTTTTCTAGAGGTGTTTTTTTTTCAGAAAATGTGCAATTCCACTCATGCTGCAGTGTGGCTAATCTTTGCTAGGGAAGCAGCTACTAAAGAGACCATAAGAGAAGTGAGAAGTATGTAGGGATAGAGCAAAAAAAACCCCAACAACAACTGGAGTGAGCAGGAGCCCATGCCGTACACCTCTTAAGAGTCAGTATCAAATATAGAAATAGGAGGGAAAGAAGTATAAATTGTCTACCGATGACTCCACAAACACAAAGTTATGGACTACCCAGTGTACACTGCATGTCAAATTCATGCTTCATTCTAACAAGGTGCATAGGAGAGCTTTTTGGTAGCTATTCTCTGAAGGTGCTATTAATTCTGTACTCCAGCATGGCTAACAACTTTCAGAGAGGAAAACTCTTGTGGGGATTATTACAACCACACAGCTGTAACTTGGCAGATAGATAAAGGTCACTCGGGAAAGGTAAATAATCCCCCTGCTCCAGTGTAGAATTAACAGGAGTATCATGCTGTTTTCTAATCCAAAAACATGGGGTTTATTGGGCATAGTACCATGGGACCACTTTAAAAATCCATACTGGGAATCATAGGCAACACACACACACATGTTTTATGAACTAAATTTGAAGACTGTTTTTGTTTCAGTGGTTGCGTTCCCCCCCCTTACAAATTTTTTAATCTTCTTGAAATTGATAATAAAATAAAGGCATAATTATTTGGTGCAAGAAATTTCAGTATTCCAAAAAGACTGAGAAATATGTAATGTAGTAATTATTTCCATGATTATAACTAAAATGTAATAAAACAAAATACCATAATATTTATACTTGATTCATATATTTATAATCACATGATTTGGGAAACTCCAGATCTCTGATGTTAAGTCTCTTATCTGGATTTTTTCCCCTTCTTTCTCTTGCCTTGTAGGGATTGATATTTTCTTTCAAAACTTCCCTGCTTTACGGTTTCTGCCTTTAACAACTTCTCATATCATTTTGCTGTATCATCTAGCCTCTTTAAAAAGCCTAAAATAAGCAAGGCATAATATAAACTTTTATTATTTTATAAGCATTTTTCATATGAGCAATGTGGCTGCATTAGTAGAATCTACATTCTAATTCGATCATTTGTTTTAGTATAAACCCACTCATGTTGTACAATTAAAGTCTGGAATGGAATCGGGGGGACGGAAGAATTAGAAGGAAAAGTCCGTTGTGCCTATGGAAAAATAAAAGAGAAAAGGATAGCATAGTAAGGGTTTACTGTAGGTGTCCTGTTATATAGAGATTGTAAATGAGGATATTTGAAAGCAACTAAAACTTCCAGAGGGTTTCACACAGTAAGAATAGTTATTTGTTCTATCACAGGGTGATTGAACTGAGCAGTCCAAAAATTCTTGAAATATTCCTGGCACATTAGAAGGAAATGAAAAAAAAATATTTTAATGAATATTAAAGAGAAAGGTGACAGTTTGAATTTAGTAAGCAGTCTGTGTGAAGTATTAAGAAATCATATTAAGAAACAATTCTGTAAATTTTACAGAAAGAGAACAGACTTCAAAAACCAGTTCAACACACTCAGGGACCTCAGGGCTTCTGAAGGAGACACTACATATAGTGCAAAAATGCACAATATGCAGGAAAAGTTAAAAAATAGACAAACACATCTGTATTATAAGGCCTTTAATGACCTCCACGTAGAGAACTCAACAATGGGAATAGCACAAAAAATACAGATAGTCAGAAAGGTGAAACTGCCAGATGACTTATCATTAGCAAAGAACACAGAAGAAAACAAATAATCTTACCCGTGTTTCACACGTAGGTATACATAACCAGACTGGAAGAGAAAGTAATGCATCAATCCCATACTTTGGCAGACAGAGTGTAAATGGTGGATTTACAAAACAGAGAAGAGTGAGATAGTGTCGTTTCCTCTTTTCATAAAATTATTAATCGTTAAAATGATAAATTTTCAAAACAGAATGTTTCAGAACAGAAGTGTGGATCAAAAAAAGAGAACAGGAGGTTGAAGAATATTTAGATTAATTAGGGATGGTTAACTTCCAGAAAGCCTGATGGATTAATTGGATTATTACCAAGGAAACTAAGTTGTAATGGTCTAGATGCATTGTGCTTAAGACATTTACTATTAACAGTGCAGGAGGAAGGGGAAGGGGGCAGGTGAATGCAGCAGTTCTCACTAAAGAACCACAAGGTGAGAGAAGGATGTTCTGGAAAAACTTGTTCGAGCCAGCCCAGCTTCATTTTTGGAAGAACACTACAGATCACAAAACAACCCATTTATAAGTATCTAGCAATAGTAAGGCAACATTAAAAAACTGGTATGGATTTACCAAGAACAAATCATGTCAAACTATTCTAATTTCCTTCTTTGACAAGGCAACTGACCTAGAGGATAGAAGGTTATGTTACACCTTGACATCAGTAAGGCTTTTGACATTGTTCCACATGATGTGTTCAGAAGATTAGTGTTAACAACCTGGATCACAGAATGGAGAGTACACTTATAAATTTTAATGATGATATCAAGCTAGGAATATTTGCAAGCTATTTGGAGGACCTAATAAGAAATTAAAATGATCCTGACAAAGTGAACAAATTGTTAAAAGTGACAAAGATTAAAGTCAGTACCAAGAAGAAAAATTACCTCAATTGACTTATAAATAGAAAAGAAAATCCTAAGAAAGAACATGGGGTACCAAGACTTCCAATGTGTAAAATGACTGCAATGACTTCCAATATTGTAAAACGACATGAACAATTTTTCTCCTTGGTCCTAAATGGTACTTATAAGAGGGAGAAGGTGCAAAATGAAACTGAGTTCCCCACATCTTATAACAAGCACCTTACTACTAGATCCTAGACTACTAGCTTTATTTAAAGCCAGGTGAGAGAGTTAAACAATGTTCCTGCACTAACCTAGTCATTGTGGTTTTAAAATATAGGCTTGTGTTTTATTAATACAGCAACACACAGACAGGACTTTGGACACATAGAAGCTTTATCAGCACTAGTTTACTCTTCTCCATATTGGACTGCCTTGGGTGATTTAGATGACACCTTAAAAAAAGGTATTGGGTAATTAGAGATTGTCACCATAGCAAAGCTGTGAGGAGCTTGGGCTTTGCTACAAAAAAGAAACTAATTCAGAGATGAGGATTACCTGATCTCAGGTAGATATCAGTTTGTCTGTGGTTAAATTCAGTACGTATAACTGACTCAGGATGATTTCTTAATAAACTGGAAAAGCTCTAAAGTGAATGCAATATTTTATAAAAACTTGGTTAGCTCTTGTAGAGGTGAGAAGTTGCACCAGCCAAACAGATTTAGTTCCAGAGGCTGCAATTCTTTAGGTACGTTTCTTTGGGCACAGCTCTCTTTTGTTGGATTTTATAACATCTATACAATGAAAATGCAAGGTCTGAAATACAGAGAAACTCCTCACATCCACCTAAGCCTGCAATGTTAGTTTAAATGTAGGGCCTCTTGCCACACCCAGACTCCAATTCCCACCTCTGTATGACCTTTAATTTTTGTGTGTTTCTTAATTTGGAAATACCAATACCATGACCAGTATTTTAAGGAATGTCTCCATTGATACCAATTCCACATTTTTCAGAAAATCTGAATTCTATGACTTAACACTGAATTAGAAAACTTTCTGTTAGTTTTAGAGTGTGATATTGTGTTTTACACACAGAAATAGAAACATATTTTAATGAAGAATGTATTCATTATATTTCTATATTTCTACGTATTTTATTCAAGCAGAAACACTGTTCCTTAGAGTTATATCTTCTGCCTTCAATTTCATAACTGTTTTTTTCACCTGAACATCATTTCACTTTTTACCTTTTTTTTTTTTTTTTTTTTTTTAATTA
The DNA here is from genome assembly GCA_025331215.1 of Actenoides lindsayi. NCBI lineage: Eukaryota > Metazoa > Chordata > Aves > Coraciiformes > Alcedinidae > Actenoides > Actenoides lindsayi. The sequence continues at coordinate 24,832 of WTSP01014131.1, forward strand.
ATAAAGTGTTTCTATGTCCATGT
>WTSP01014132.1:0-16415 GCA_025331215.1 Actenoides lindsayi
GGTGGGTAGGGTGAGGTGGGGCGGCGGGGTGGCTGGAAACGGGCCACACGAACACCCCCGCTGGAAAGCAATTTCACAATTCATTTTTCTAACAATTAAGGAGTGTGCAGGGGTGAAATGGCGATTTCACAAGCAGGTCTGGGGGCCGGGGGAGGGGGGTGGGTGGGTGTGGTGTGTTACCTGCACACCCAGCTGAGAAACGGGGAACCCCTTTTTTAATTTTTACCCTCCCTCTCCCCTTTTTTTTTTTTTTTTTTGCCCAGTGCTCTGCTTCATTACCCATGTTCACAAAAGAGAGACCCCTTCTTTTCTCTCCTGGGAGCAGCGAGCAATAGATTAAAACAAGCATCAATCAGGAAAGGAGCAAGTAACTGCTTAAAGGAACCGGGGCAGAATTCCTCCCCGCTTCCCCCTTTCCCTGTGCATCTCCATGGTTTCCTAAGGTATGTTTCTGGTTGATAAATGCCGTATATCGCTATTCCCTTTGGAGAAACGGCTGGTAAATCAGCGCTGAAAGCCAACTCATAAGCAGAAGGGAAAGGGGTTGGCTTTTCACAAAATTATTACTATTTTTAAGGAGCATCTCTCACCCCCAGCATCCATCCCCTGCATCCTCCCGGGGAGGAAGGGGCTCTTCAGGTGGTAGATGTCTCTTTGGAGAGGGAGGGCAGGGGTAACACCACCAAGCTAGGGAGAAAAAGGGCTCTCCATCCAATTCTCGACTTGAAAAAGCAGCACACAGGTTAGCTAAGCCTGCCCAGAAAGAAATCACCGGGGCAGAAGCCCTGTGCCAGAGGCGAGCAGCCCCCTCATCAATTCTTATTAATTATCATTCTCCTCGAAAGAAGATCCTACTCTCCCCCTCCCTCCCCCATTTCGGGATGCCATCCCATTTCTCGAGCAATGCGGATCTAGAAATAAGAAATCTCCTTAGAAGAAAAGTCAGATGCGTCACATGTGGTCAACTAAAACCTGAAGAATTTGATCGTGATCCACCCCCGCCCCAATCCACCCCCCCTTTTCCACAAGTAGGATGTAAAAGAAAACCGCCCGGGGATGAATTATTTAATGAAAAGTTGCTACCTTCTGCAATTACAAGAAGATTACTAATGTGGGAAGGTTTTCCATTTGAGATCCCAGAGTAATAAGCATTATTTTTTTAAGCGATTATCCAATAAATCTCTCTTTAAAGGGTGATAAATCCACCTTGAAAACCGGGGATTTAAAAAAATATTTCTGAGGGACTTCTGCATTTTTTAGAATGACCATTGAAAAAAATCGTGAAAGGAAGAGTAGCACATTCAGCCTGAAGTGTTTGTTTTCTCAGAAAACCCAGAAAGGAGAGAAGGAATATTTGCAGCAAAGGCATGCTCAGGAAAAACAGCCTGCTTGGTCAAAAAGGTGGCTGAGAAAAGCAACTCCTGGTCCAGGACCAGAGAAACCAAGTCCACCCATCCTCAACATCACTATATTATTTTTTTCTTAATTGTATCGAAGCTGCCAAGCAAAGGAGATGGGATTTGGGTGCAGCTTTGTGGCGCCTGGTCTCACTCAAACCTCTTGCAGCATCCCTGATGTAGAAGTGCCTTCCCACATCCCAGGTCTCAGAAGACCTCAAGTGTCCTCAGGTATTGGAAGTCCTTGGCCAAGGCAGCTCCTCAAAGCTATAAGCAAAAAATGACTGGTATTTATTACTAAGATCTGCTGTTGGTTGCAGGTGGGTTGGAAGAAGCAAAGACAGGGAAGGGAAACCTAAGATCTTGGCTTGGTTACCCAACTGCAGAGCGTGGCCCTCAGGTTGCATGTTGATCTCTAATTCTCCTTCCTCCCCGTTCTCAGGGGAACAAGGCTTTGCTTCTTTGCCAGAGATGCTCTTAACTTCATTGCAGAAGAAGAAGAAAAAAAAAAAGTTCCATACTACCAGACCATGAGGGTTTTGAAGCCCTGAAGCAGGGAGAAAACAGTTTCCACTTCCAGGACTATTTCTAAAAGGAAAGTTTGCACTTTATTGATTTATTTTAAACGCAGAGTGCTCCTGCAGCATTCAACACTGACCCCACAGCTCTGCAAGGATCCAGGTCAGCCATGCTGGTAATTTGTGCATGTAACAGGAATTAATATCTTCCCCCGCCAGGGGAGGCAAGACAGAGTCCCAAGAATAAAACTCCAAACTCCACTCCCCATCAGGATGCTGGACAAAAGCTGGAGTGTGACAAGAGCACCAGGCTCCTTGGATCTGCCTCTCCACTGGGTCAGGTTTAATTGGCCCAGGGTGCAGTATTAATAGGATGTAAGCTGCACCCTTGAACAATTACCTTATCAAAGCATAACATCTATGGAATGAGCGAAGTATTTTCATTAAACAAATCAAAATAATAAGGCTGGCAATGGCCTTGTTCATTCTTTGAACCTCTAAGTGGCTTTAGAGTTTCAACAGTACTGCACCCACTTCTGTTCCACTGGTAGTCCCTGCTTAGTTTTTCTAAAGAAGATTAACTACTCCTTGCTAAAAGGCTCAGTTCTACTTTTGTCAGGGTGCACAGACTAATTGGGTTTTCCCTGCATACAACGGGATTCCTGTACTCCTGCTCCTGGTCTTGCTTCCCATTTCACGTGGCTTTTCAAGACAGGGAGAACACTTTCCTCCATGTGTTTGATTTGTTCAGTGTTCTGCACTAGAAATAACACACTAAAATAGGATCTGACCATGCAAGGGCGGTGATCATGTTGAGAGATGCTGCTGGAGCACCATAAGGGTGCAAGCAAGAGGGGATTTCCCCAGCTTGTACCTTCCCAGAGCATAGCAAATAATACAGTCCAAGGGAACTGGCTGTTGGAAAAGGTGGCAGGGGACAGAGCTGGTCCCATGGGGAAAAGCTGGTCACCTTGGGATCAACACGCTTTAAGAGGAAGGAGGACAGTCTGGGAGCAATGAAGATCATGATTTTAGGAGGTCTTGCTCTTTTTAGGATGCTCAGCTTCAGGCATGCTAAAGATGGATTTGCAAAAGAGAGCAGAGCACCTGCCTTTAAATAATTCAAGCTGCCTCCACAGTGGATATTGCACCCAAATCCCTCTTTATCTGGCTCATAACTCACCTGCTCCCAGATTAGTCCCACTCCAGCACTAAGGGCCAGAACATTTCTCACCCCCATAAAGACATCACTCTTCCTTCCTTAACAACGAGAGGGGTAATGAAAGTACACCCAGATGCCTTTATCTGACAGCCCAGTTCCTCTCAGTGCTTCCACAGATGTCTGTACTTTCTGGGAGCTGAATTTACTGTAGCTTTATGTAGGCAGAGGGGACATCAAGCTTGATCAAGCCCTTGGAGAAGCAGGGAAACCAAAGCACAAGGCTTAGATCTCTCAGGCTGGTCTGGCCCCAGGAGGCTGCCAGAATGAAGAAGACCATGGCAGCAGCAAGAAGTAGTCCTGGAAGAAGTCGTGAGCACAGAGAGGAGAAAACACAAAGGGTTTGGTGGGGTCTGTACTGAAGCGTAAGGAATCAGATGGAGCCAAGCTGCATATTTGTCTGGGTGAATTAAAAGCACAATCCTCTCTTCCCAGAGGGAGCAGTTGCTTCATATTTATACATTTAGTCTTACAGGTGTAAAATAGATTCCCTTTATGCTTATATAATAATTTTTTCATTTGAATTTCAAGGCTTTATTCCCTTCTTTGGATTCAAGTCTCCTACCTGAGCCTGATTTTCCATATTGCCATTAATTCCTTCATCACAGAAATGAATTCCATTTAATTCTCTATAGCAGTTGTTAAGGTAGATCAAAAAGTGCACTTGCAAAGGGGTTTTTTTTTTTCCTCCTGCTTCACTCTTATAGTTTCCAGCTCACCTGTGTCCTGAAAAGCCTTGCATTTGAAGCCACGGCACTACCCACCACCAGCTCCTCTCCCTGCAGAGGAGAAAGGGATGGACAAGAAGAGCCCTTTTTCTCTCCATCCAGTTCACAGCTGGGGTATTTCACCCTGACTGGGATTAATAAGGTCCATTATCAATCACCAGCTGCAGACACAACTTACCTGGGAGTTATAATCAGGTAAGACCTGGCCCCAATTCACTTGGAAGGCTGAGACCTCAGCAGAGCCTAGGATTTCCATGAAGAAAAGGATGAAGACAAAAAAAAAATTAAATAAATAGAGAGATTTGAGGAAAAACTTCACCAAACACACAGATTTTAGCAACACCCGTCCTGCTTTCAGAGGCCCTGTTTAAGCAGAGCATCTCTAGACAGTTCACGCTGGTGGTAAGAAACCAAACAAGGGTTCCCTGACTGGTGCTTCCTTTTCTGGTGGAGAAAGGCTTTTCTCCAGGGAAGAGGGGTTAATACACAGGCAGTGGTTCAGGGCAGCTGAAGAATAAAGGGAAAAGTTCACAACTGTGCTTTTTCACATCCAGATATAACCCCTAAGGTGACCGTAACCACACAGCACCCTGAAACCAGCTCATCCTCACACCCTACTGGATGGAAACACAGCAAGAACAACTCAGCCAACCAAGTGTTGATAAAACCAAGCAATAGCAGTAATAAAAGACTCACAGAGACAGTACCAGCCATCAAGAAAAAAAATACATGATTTTATTTTTTTCCACTGCTGCAACCCCAACATGACTCAGAACTTTCTCATTTAAAGCCTTCTATTTAAAACCACTTGGTACCCTAGAAATAAATTTGCTTTTCATTCCCACTTCAGTTTAGGTCATGTATTTAGCTCTGGTATTATATGAGGGGAGCTACTGGTTTTACAGGTGGACTCAGTGATCTTAAGGGTCCTTTCCAACCTAAATGACTCTATAATTGCACAAATGCATTAAATACAATTAAAAAAAATAAAAATAAGATAAGTGGGATCATTCTTCAAAGGGTTAGTTGTAGCCCTGAGAATTAAAAGCTCCACAGCACACTTCAAGAATACACAGAGCAAAACAATATTATTTTGGGTAAATAATGAATAGTTCAAAGCACATACCAGGAACTGGAGCCCAAGGTATTGCCCAGGTATAGGGAAGAGAATGTGAAGAACCACTGAACTTTTATAGTGCTGGAGCCTTCTCTGGAACTGGTCATATAGGAGAGGGCAACACACCTGAGCTCTATGGACTCCATATACAGTTGCTTGGGGGGCTGACTGGGGAGATGCTCAGGGTTTGGGTCAGTTGTTTTGGGGCTTCTAAGGAGTGCAAGTGGATGAAGGCAATTCTTGCTGAGGGCTTAATATAATTCTTAGTTTTATTTTTAAGGCTCTGAGAAGGTTTAGGGTAAAAGTATCTGTGAAGCAGCAGAATTGATGAAGTCTTGCAAGCTCTGAAAAGCTTAATTTATTTATTTTCTTAATAGTGTGTTTTCTTCAACCTCAAGGTAGGTGTTTTATAATTGTTTGGCTTTTTTTTTTTCGTCTAAAACCTAGTAATTTTGTAGCTTTACTATTTGTGTTCTTGGTCTCTGAACTCAAGTTAGATCTTATATAGTAGTTCTAGCAAGGTAACTTAAAAAAAAATCATCAGTATTTGTTTCAAAAGCAATATATATATTTTTTTTTTATTTTGATCTCCTGAATTTTATGTGGCTGAGCTGAGTATTTATTATACTCCCCTTGTAGGGGTTTCTAACGTGAGTGGTGTTAAGTTAGTGCTGGGAGGGCAGCTCAGGGGAAGGAATGCACTGCAATAAGTAACCTTGCAATGAGTTAAGGGAGTAGTAAGTAAGCTAAGAGCTCCATAGGTGGTTTCAGATGGGCTGGAAGGGCTTTTTCTGCTCCGAGTCCTGTGCTGGGGCGTGTGTGTGCGTGGTTGGGGTGTTCCTGAGCATTGGTGATGCAGATAAAGATGTGGATGCAGGAACAGATGGAGCTCCCTTGGGATGCTCCTTGTATCAGTGATGCATTTTCAATATGCAGCTCAAGCTCACTGGGTGAGTAGTGGGAGCCTGAATCAAGCTGGTTTTAAACCAGTGTAAGCTGTTGTTGCTGAATTTGGTTTCCTTCCAAGGCGGCTGGTTTGCAGACTTCCCTTGGGGTGGTAGGAGAGTAATCCCTTCAGGCTGAGGGACTGGGCTTTGTCCTTCAAGTAACTGGTTTAATTCTTCCTTTTCCTGTAGATTTCTTTATTGAACTTTGGTGGGAACTTTTAGCAAAAGCAAGGTAATAATTCTGTCATCTTTTTGCTGTCTCGTGCATGAGCTCTTTAGGGCAATGATGGATTGTGGACCCACCCAGGGGCTGCTCCTGAGCTTCCAAAGAGTTGTAATTTCTGCAGTTTCCTTGGTGTGATTTTCCTGAGGTTCCACATGATGCAGGGTAAACCACACTGGTGTCTCTTCCAGTTTGAATTTTGGATGATGCCAGTGCTGAGGAAGAGAGAACCAACAAGCACAGGGGAAGAAAAGGTTAAACCCCTCCGAGCCAACCTCCACTTCCCCTCTTTCATTCCCACCAGGTAGCTTCTAATTACTCCAAGAGGAAAAAGGTCAGGAGGTGGGAGGAGGCTGCCACAATAGGGAGGAAAATGGTTTATTAGCTACTAAGTTAAGGGCTCCCACCCCCTGCTCAGGCAGACCTCTGCACCCCTCTACTCTCTGCAGGCTTAAGACTCTCAGCAATGCTGAGCTCTTTCTTGTAGGTGATACTTTTGATGGCCAGGTATTTTTTTCTTTAAGTGGAAAAGAAGTCTCTGTATTGGTTGGTTTTATATAACTTAGTTGGGATTTCCATAAGAATTTAGACCAATGCAATGCCCCGGAGCTTGCCTGGAGAAAAGCAGCCCTGGAGAAAAGCAGCCCTCTCTGCTTTGGAGCTCTTGGAGCTGTGCTTGGTTGTAGTAACGCTGCACGTGGAGCTTGAAAACCGTGTCTCTGTCTCCATCTCTGCCCAGAAGTGCTTGGGATGAGGGATTATGTTCTTCCCATGCAGGCAGCAGCACATCCTGCTTCTGGAGGATGCTTTCTTTGAGCGCTGTTGTAAGACCTTGCTAAAGTCGAGATGAAGCTCTTTGCTTTCCTAATGTGAGACTTGCTGTTTTGTCTCCCTTTTAAAATGTGATTTATTTTTTTAAGCTATTTTTTTCTTCCCCTATAATAGTGATTATACCAATTCACAGTGAGACAAGACTTTAAAGAGGGAGGGGGGGGAAATTCCCAGTTTAAGAAATGCATTTTTTTTTTTTTGTCTGAAAGGAGATAAATCTTCAGAAACACAGAAAGAAATTTGCACGCGGCTCAGCCCCGTAGTGCTTAATCTCATGCAATAATCGCTGCTGCTTGGGTTGGCAGAAGAATAATTAAACAGATATTAAAATTGCAATCGCCCGTCACCGAAATCTAACAGGAGCCCTGGGTGATCAACATCTGAACTGCAGTCTGAGGGAAGAGAAGTCAAGGGGAGCTCTTCCCTGGGTGGGTTTTCCTCCTCCCTGATGCAACAAGCTGGATCTGGAGAGTGGTGGTGGGGTTTGTGTCGGGGCAAGCTCTGTGGCCATGGAGTCTGTGCGAGTAATTAGTAGGAAAAAAATGTCTTAAACCACCTGAAGTCCACATATGTCAGTGGTTTGCCTGTGTCCAGCCAAGCCTGGTCTCTGCTCTGCCACAGCCCATCAAAGATGCTCTCGGCGCGGTTGAGTCTGGTGCTGAGTTGCCAACTGGTGTATAAAGTCCATAAGGTCCCTTGCAGACTGGCTGTAAGTCTGAAAAAGTGCTTGAAAGCAGCAAGAGAGGGAACATTATATTATATTGGAACGTTAGATCATATGAAAGGATTGACTTTTGGCTCTGAAGAGCCCCTTGGTGTGCAGCTTGTGGGGGCTTGCTTTAATTTGGCGCTGACTTTTAAACATAATTTCTTTTAGTTGAGACCAGTTCAGGGGCCTGAGATGAAAGATAATCTGGTCACTAATGCACCGTAAAGTTGGGGGAAAAAATAATCCAGTAAATAAGGCAGGAGGGTACTTTTTTTTCCTTCCCAGAGTCAATTCTAATTTCCTGAATTTTCATTAGAAAGGAGGGAAGAGGTTTATTCTTTCCTCTTAATTCCTCTCCATAATCAATTGTTTTGCTTTAATGTTTGACATAGGTGACAAACTGTTGAAAGCAGATAATTTAATTGTTTTGCTTTCAATGTGCTTAAGTCTTTGAAGAGTGGCCTCCTGTTTCTGACACCATTAAAGCCTAGGGAGATGTCCACCCCTGCCCTGGGAGAAGGGTCACATCCATGGTGCTGGTAATACCTGATTCCTTGGACCGCAGTGGTGCAGGATCAGGTCCCCACAAAACAAACACGGGCCGAGATTTTGATCTGAATTATTTTGGCCCAGATCCAAAGTAACCCGTTGACTTCAGCGCAGTTGCTCTGGCTGGATGGGTGCCCGGCGTAATGGAAAGCAGGGTTGGGGCCCCCTCTGAAAAGCTGATATTGAACATTCACAAGTTACTTCTCAGCATTAAGCAAAACAAATTAACAAGCCTCCAAGAGGATTTCTTCTCCTGGAACAGTGAAATGGTTCCCCCCCCCTCCCTCTTTCTGCCTTAAAACTAAAATCTTTCTGTCTTTGAGATACTTTCTTTTGGTTTTGGGGAATTTTATATACATTTTTTTAAGCCATTACCTGTATCATTTTTTAAGCCCATGGTTATATTAGCCTTGGATGATGCGCTATCTGCAGAAGAAGGGTCTTTTGCTCTAAACGTGCCGCCTGCACTTGACTGTTTCCTATTGATAGGAGATAGAGCAGCATGGAAAATAGCCTGCGCAAGGCCAGGTGAAGGGAGGGAAGTTAGTGAGTCTGCTCAGCATATAAAACCACCCGCTCCCTTATCATAATCCAGAGACCCACTTTCCTAACATCACCTTGGCTCTTCTGGGGAGAGGCAGAGCTATCTTCCCAGGCTGGGGAGAGCTAGATAGTAGACGAGCCGCACACTTATCGCCCAGCGCAGCGGGTGTAATGGGAACTGGAAATTGCTCTAAAATAAAGTTGCTGGGGAATTAACTTCTAAAGGGTGGAAATCCTTGGAGGAGGAGGGGGGTTTGGGATCTGTGCAGAATTAAAATCAGGCTGGTGCTTGGTCTTGCGCTGCTCCTGGGGAGTTGAAAGCCTCAGGTTGGCCAAGTGTGGTGTGGTGGGGTTTTTTTTATCCTCCCTGAAGGCTTCAAGCTTTTGTGTAGTAGCTCTGATGGATCAAGCCCTGGAAACACACTGGTAATGAAGGTGAGAAGGGTGGTGTGAAGCAAAGCTATATCACAACCCCTGGCTGCCTTGGAGCGTGTCTTTGGGCTGACCTTGCTGGGCTGCTCCAATGCTGAAAGCAACCAGCACCTTGCTGCATTCTCCTTTGCTGTCGAGCGAGGCTGGCAGAGCTGAAACCATAGCACAGCTTCAAGCCGAGCCTTCTAAAACCATCTCCTGGACCTTGGTGAAACCACATAGACCTTGCACAGGCACTGGAGATCTCTGCCAGGAGCCCTGGCTTCTTCCTGTGCTGGCTCAGCAGAGCATTTTGCCTCCATCCCCACTCAGACAGTAGTGGCAGATGCCTCCAGGGTGTCCTCTGAAATTCAGGGGGATTTAAGCTGTGCTGAAAGCAATTTTGGTAGAGCAGGGGAGGGAAACTGCTGGAGGTGGTTGGGTATTTTGTGGCTGTGGGGCATGAAGAGTGCTGCTGGGAGGAGACAGCCATGTAGGCAGAGGAGGGCAGTCAGGATAGCCAGATGCTCCCTGTAAATCCTTTATTTTTTTTTTTCCTTAAGTTTTTAAATCTGGAAAGTAAATTTGTTTTGTTACCAGTTGGCAGTCAGAACTTGACTTAGTCCAGCATTTCATCTGCTTTTCTTTGTGAGGTCAGGCTTGGAAATCAGTCTAGAAAAGTACCCTGAAGTGCAGTATTCATTCACCCCACCTCCCTGGAAAGATGTTTTCCTGAATATGTCAAGACCTATTGGGTTAAACAACATAGAGGAAAAAAAACCCAAACCAAAACCCAATAAATTTGGAAGTATATTTACTGTAATCCCAAAGAGGTCTTTAGATAGAGCTGATTTCCTCATGGCAGTGACTATGATGTTCCTTTCCCCTACAGCAGCAGTTGCCCAGGAAAGCCAAAAGACATTGTTAGAACCACTCTGAGGGTGGAACAGAAAATAAATTGCTGATAAAAACTTGAGGGGATGGCATGTGAACGGGACTGGACACAGAGCCTGGCACCCATTTTTATTGACTTCAATGGCATTGCACCGTGTGGTCCCCACTTTTGCTTTTGGTGATAAATTCCAGCGTGTTTCTGACAGGGGTGGAATGATAAAGCTCAGATGTCTTATTAAGATCTCTCTTTTCCAAAATGTCACGTTGCCTTGATGTTTAAAGGTCTCTGCTGTGCAGCAAACAGGGCATTGTGGTGAGCAGCAGGCTCGCTGGTGTGGGCAGGCAGGACCCACACGGTCCTGCTGGGAAGCATGTGCAGGGGGAGGATTGGCAGCAAGCCTCATGTAGCTGACTTCTGGGGTCCCAACCCCACTGGTGGCCCTGAGAAGAGGAATGGGATGAGCAGTGTGGGAGCTGGGGTACAATTTGCTGATGCTTCCAACCCTCTGCCTCCTGTGCCAACACAATTGTTGGTGCCTCAAAATACACCCATTGAACTTCTCAAAGAGGGTTTGCAGCTCCTCACTGTTTAATCTGCACACACCATCTCCAGCCTGATATCCTTCCTTGCTACCTGATTGATGTACCTGGAGCTGCAGCTCCTGCAGGACCTGAGGGCTGCAACCCTGGCATGTACCTGGAGCTGCAGCTCCTGCAGGACCAGCGTGTTGTCTGAGAGCTGTGCCCTTGGACATAGGTCTCCATCAAGGCATGGAGGAGAATTAAAAAGCCTCCTCGAGCCTCGTGCTGCTAAAGCCAGCCCTTTGCAGAGCCTGAAAGAGTTTGTAGGCTGCCATATTCTTGCCCCTGGTCATTGTCAAGGTGGGGCTCCAGTTCAAGTCTCTCCGTAGCATTAAGAATATATCAGCATCCTTTTAACAGTGCAAGCTTAGCATGTGGTGAAGCATCTGGGTACATCAGGAGCTTGGCAGCAAACCAAGTCCAAAAGGGCCGTATGGGGACCTGAGGAGGCTTGTGGCTTGGTTACCCTCCGGGCCATGGTACCTTTGACTCTGCTTGCCTCCCTGCACAGCAAAAGGGAGTTTAGGAGTCCTTAAGGAGAAAGGGAATGTCACAGGGAGGTCACTGGTGTGTCCCCTTCATCCTGCAGCAGCGACCAGAGCCGCGAAGGGATGCTCCCCTTCCCTTCTTCAGAGGGAAGACCTTCGCTCTGCTCAGCCTGAGGCTTATCAAACCTGCTCCTCGGGTTCTCACTTTTGAGATTTTTCTTTGAGGTGGGAAGAGCGGAGCTGGTGGCGAGCAGGGCAGGGCATCTGCTGGTGGCGAGCAGGGCAGGGCATCTGCTGGTCCCTGGCTGGGTGCCCGGCTCTCCATCAGCAGATCCCTGCTGCCATCCCGTGGCCTCGACAGGGAACGTTCGAGAAGAGATACCCTCCTGCCTTGCTCCCAGCCATCCTCTTCCTCTGGGCAGCTCCAGGCTGGACCAGGGTCAGTTACAGCCTCCTCACTGGGAGGTAGAGGTCTGGGAGGTGCTGGCTGTGGCTTCCCAGGTGCAAGGAGCCCGTAGTGGTGAACAAGGGGATGTTTTGGAGAAACTGAGTTTCCCTGGCTTGTTGGGATCTTTGGGGCTGGGTTGGGGCGTGTGACTCGGATTTAGAGCTGAACTGCCTGAGGGTCCCATCAACCAGCTACTTCAAGGTCTTCTCTTGAGCTGTTGCTCCTGAACTCTGGAAAACTTAGAAGAAAACAGGGAGGGAAGAGAAATGATGCTTTCTATTTCTTTTTTCCCTAAAAGTTCAGTGTGATTTGGAGACTTCATTTTCTCCTGACTGGTTAAACTTACAGTCCGGAGATCTTTCCATGTATTTAACGGGTTCTTTGGGGTGGCAGCAGGGTCAGCTGCCCCCTTAGAAGGTTTGGGAGAAAGGGAACTCGGGTTGGCTACCTGTGGGATTGAGATGCAGCTGCTCTTTGGTCAGGCCGTTGCAATAAGGGTCTGTCAATAGCCTGGTGACAAGATTCTTCTCCTCCTCCTCCAAGAATTTTATGGGTTTTGTTTAAATCTCTTTCTGTTCTATGGGTTTTTTTTATTTGGTTGTTCTTGTTGGTTTTTTTTCTTTTGGGATTACTTGAGCATGTGTTGCCTGGGACCTCAAAAGCAAATGCTCGAGTTTTGCTAAATTGTGTCTTGACTGGAATTTGACCTCAGTGCTTGTTCTGCTTCTTGCAGTTTGATGTCATAGACTGGTTTGGCTTGAAAGGGACCTTCAAGATCACCTACTTGCAACTCCCCTGCCATGGGTAATTAACAAATTAGCTCATCAAGAATCGCTCTAATTTGTCGGCTATAAAGCTGCCCTATTAATTAAACAAGAGGACAGATTTTAATTTGCTTGGCAAAACCACACGTTTAGTTGATAAACGACTCATTGAAGCTGATCTTGGTGAAAGTTTCCAGAAGCAGCGATGGGAGGTGAGTGAGGGTGGGGACCACCACCCATCCCTGATCCCATCACCTCTCCTCCCCCTGCCAACCTGCCCTGCTCTTCAGCACAAGGCTCTGACACTGCTTAATTGACCTGTCTGCTAATTGGGTCTGATTCCATCCAACCACTCGTTCCTCTTCCCCTAAATCCCCTTAACTCGCTGTTTTTTGGCTGACAAATTATTTAGCAGAAGCTCCCCATCAACTGCTCACCGGGGTTTGCTGGGGTCAGGGAGATGCTGGGCTGGGGGTGATGGGTTCCCCAGCACGTGGGTAAAGCATCAGGGATGGGATGCCCAGGGAAGTGCTTTGTGTCTCCCTCAGGAGTTACGACCTCATTGTTCCTCCTTGAAGGCAGCTTCAAAAGACCCGAGTTGGTTCCTGCTCCCTTCTGGTGATGAAAGCAGCTCAAGCACAGCCACTCGGCCCTGCGGCTGCAATTTCTTCTTCCTCTTGAAGGACAGGGGGATAAATCAGAGGTCACCTGACATTGAGATGATCTCCACGGGGGATTAATTGCCCGCACAGCGTCTCTCCGGACAGATGTGTTGCGCTACCCCAGGTTCCCCTTTACCAACTGCTTCCCCCCCCCCCAAAAAAAAAAAAGTGCAGAGAAGTTTTACTAGGAGAACAGGTGAGTTATGTGGAGTTCTGCTCGAGTTTTCAATTGAGCTCTATTGATTTATAAGGTCTTTCCAATTACTGAACCCTCCTCAGCAGCAGCGTGCGGAGCAGCTCTACGTGAGCTCCATACTCCATCAGTCTGGGTGCTCTGCTGGGGACCTTCTGTGTCTGCTCCAGGCTGACCCGAGGCACAAATAATGAGGATTTCCTCTGCAACGTTTAGTAAATAAAAATCAGGAACTCATTAGGAGCAGAATTTGTCTTACAGGAAGAGAAGACTGGAGGAAAACGCTATCATGAACATAATATATGAAGCAATTTGAATTTGGGAGAAGGCAATTTGAAATCTTACTGCGTTTTCTTCTTTGTTTTTGTTTTTGTTTTTTTAAATATATATTGTGTGAACATGGTTGGGTGATTTCTGAGGGAGCTGGAGATCACAAAAGTACACGGAGGAGGAGAAGTGACCTTCCCTCTCTGCTGGGCACGGGCCGTCCCCGCTGCCTCGTGACTTCGGAAGGGAAGACGCCGAGGGGTCAGGAACCTGAAAAGTTCTGACATGCACCCAAACCCAGAGCAGCCCACGCCTGATCATTTCACTTCCTTCCTCTTCCTAGTGAGTACTGGAATATTAATAACCTTTTGGTGTAAAATTACTACAGCTTAAAAATTTCATTATGTCTCCGCGTCACGGGACATGCAGCAGAGTCAAACCTAATTAAATTACCCAGAATTAACTCGACGGCCCCTCCGGCCAAGCCTGGGGGAGGCAACTGATCCCCCCAGCTCTGCAAGGGATCCGGATCACTTGGCTCGGCCCTTCCCCCACCAACACCAGGGCCGAGGGAAAGGTGCAGAGGGGTTCCAGCCCTCACATCGTTCCTGTGGCCTCCTCTGGACCCCCTCCAACAGGTCTCTCTTGCGCTGAGGACTCCAGAGCTTCTATAGTTATAGATGAGGTTCCAGTTTGCTGTCCCAGTTGATAGTGGAGCCCAGTCAGCGTAGCTCGTGTGTTGTTCGCTGCTGTGGTTTAATGCTGATACTTGAGGGGTGTCTCAGCTTAGAGCCCTTTCATTCAAGGTAAAAAATAAAAAAGGCAAACCAGAAGAAATGTAAGCAGACAGTTTCTGCTGTCGGTGTCCCAGCAGCCATCACCAGCTCCTGGTATGTGTTATTTATGAGATTTCATTAATATGCAAATCTGCACCACTCTGTTGGCTCTCCTGGCATGCTTCCAAGGCCCTTATAAATTATCGGGGTGCCCTGTCCCGGGCTGGAGCTCCTGCCAGCTCAGCATCAAGCTTGATGCCCAGACTGGGGGACCGATTCTGCCCATGGTGTTACCACAGTGAGGAAGGCTCTGGGGCTCTTCCTTCATCCCCCTCGTGGATCCTGTGCGGCTGGTGCTGAGGGTCCCTGTGTGTCCCCAGGATGCTGCTTCTGCAGGCAGAGAGGAGCTGACCCGCTGTCTGCAGCGGCATGTGACCCCGCGGGCTCCCTGGAGATGCTCGTAGCTTGATTAAAACCGCCCTTTAATGACGTTGGCCCCTCTTGCTCCCAATTATCGCAGCGGCACCGACACCAGCCTCCCCTCACTGCCCTGCAAAAAGAGGCAGGGGGAGGATGGAGGGAGCCCGAGCCCCCAGCAATTACCTCGGTGGCCAATTTAATCCGCAGGCGTCGGTGCGAAGGCAGCAGCGATCCCCGCGTCCCCACGCCCGCGCTGGGCTGCCGGGGCCCTGGGCAGCAAGAAACGGGGGAGAAAAGCACTGAAAATGCCACTTCGCCTCGGAGGGGCTGTGGGAGGTGCTGCCTGTCCCTGCCTGTCTCTTCCTGCATCGCTGCTGGGTGCTCCCAGACTTGGTCCTTGCCCGTGCCGGGGGTTTTCCCGCTCTGGCAGGGGACGTGTTTGCGATGAATTCCTCTCTGCCAGCTGAGAAGGGTGATTTCCCCAGCTGGCAGATGCCACTTTGACTGCAGGTCTCCCGGCGGGTAAGCATTAATTGTGGCACGCCTTTAAGTAGGCACAAGAAGTGACAGGGCTGAATTACTTCGCTCTCAGCCCCTGATGCCAAGCCATAAATCAGGCACTGGAGTTTAGAGAGACTTTATGTGTCTTGGGCTGCTCAGGATCAAAATTTTCTGAAGAATAATGGCACGTTAATAATGGCCTGACTCAGAGATAAAATTAGCAGAGGAGTTTTTTAGCTTCTGTTAAAGTCAAAGCTGGATTTTTTCACCACATTGGTCTCTTAAATGGAGAGAAATCCCTCATGAGGTTGGGCAAAGTGATGCTGAGCTCCTTCCAGTGAGGCACAGCGAGCCCAGCGTGTCACCAGAGCAGTTATGAACTGGTACAGCCATTGGCTCCACGACAGACCCTCCCCTGTCTGAGCAAGTTGTTCATTTCCCAGTGTTTTGTGCGACACCCCTTTGTCAGCACAGAACAGACTTGAGGTGTTTGGCCCAGTTCTTGCTGCCAAGAGCACGCATTGTCCGCGGCAGTGGCTGGGCAGGGGTGGGTGTGACAACTGCCCTCTTGACATCCTCTTTAACCCTCTAAAATTCACCTTTGCCCATCCCCAGGTCGTGCAGCCTCGTCATGGCCCAGGGGGGCCAGCACCAGCCGGGCAAACCTGCCTTGGAGAAGTGTCACCCTCGAGGTGTGAGGATGTCCCCGCCTTGCTGCAACACCCAGACGGGCGCGAGACTCCTGGGTCCGAGCTGAGACCTCCTCAACTCATCACATATGTGTGCACAGAGCCAACTGGTCACCTCCACGGCCCTGGCAGTGGTGAGTGCTAAATCGTGGCGAGCTAAAGAGGGGGCTCATTTTGGTCCCACTCCCGGGGGGCTGCCAGCCCTGCTCCCCTCCCCCCGGCCTCCTCCTCGGCCCTGGGTTGGTTCTGACCCAGCTCTTCCCCATGCCAGGCACCCCTCAGGGTGATGCCGTGCTCCAGATGAGCTGTGCATCTGGGGGAAAAAGCTGGAATTATTATTTTCCTGTAATTAAAAATACATTATTCATTATTTTCCGTGGCTTTGCGAGCATAGGCTCATAGAATCGTTCTGGTTGGAAGAGTCTTTTCAGATCAACAAGATCCCCCACCACTGACCCCTGTCCCTCAGCACCACAGCTTTCAAACCCCTCCAGGGATCACGGGGACTCCACCACTGCCCTGGGCAGCCTGGGACAGCC